>JADANM010003353.1:6803451-6829601 GCA_026213755.1 Eurema hecabe
CTCACCGCGTAATTAAAAATACCTCTAAAGCCGACGTAACTACAGCTAAGAAAAATCACGTTGTACTCCTCCCCTTGGGTAAATAAGCCTTGTGTCAATACTGACATTTCAGTTTTAGGGTTCCGTAAACAAATGGGTTTCAACTAAAGTGATATGATGACTTTCTGAGTTCTTTCTTTTACGAGTATGTAGAGAGAGAGAGTATTTAAAAATGATAATAATAATAAATAATAACTTAAACTGTATGTATACACTAGAAACTAAATAGTAAATGGAATAAAATCTAAGCAAATAATGATGTGTTCGTTCGTAATTTTAAAGAAGATTATAAAGACCGAAACAAATGGTAGATTTGTGAAGTAATTTAAATACTTTATTACATTAAGAGTTTAAGTTACTGACAAAAACTACAAAGTAGAAGAAATATAATAAGCGGCCTTATGGCTAAGAAGTTAAAGAAATGTAATAAGCGGCCTTATCACTAAAAAGTGATTTCTTCCAGACAACCTTGTGTAAAATTACAATTTTTATTTCTATCCGGAACCCCTTGCTAAATGAATTTAACCCGCACTTATCCAGGCTCTTATTAATTCATGTCTTTAGAATTCTTGCATCTTATTGTTAAGACATAAGAGTTAGTTTTCCTTGATCATGATAGTGTAAAGTTATTTTAAAGTTTGCTCTTCAGTGCCGTATCTTGGTGTCATTTGCATCAATCCACGTCCCATTAGGGGATTCTTAACATCATTTTTCTATTACAATATATTGACTGTACTTGTATGGCGTCATTTTAAATATTAAGGAACAGGATCCTTAACACTTTGGGTAACAAATGTCTTATAATTAATATATTCGTGATTTTTAAACTAAATTTTATAACATCTTTAATAATGTACCGCATTTTACCGTTTATTAGCCACACGTACTAGCACAGTGTAAACACGGAGTAAAAGTATTCCATATGTTAAATTAGGGACTATTCTAACTGTATGCCACATTTCAACCAAAAATACAAATAAATATTTTTTTCGCTTTTTAATAATATAGTTATTTTCTTTACAGTGGAAAATCCATTTACGGATACCGCGTTCTCTTCGGAGGAGAAGGAGGCTGTCATGCCAGACTCCCACGGAATGGTGCCACTACCGACTAAAGCCCACCGGTGTTTCTCCGCGCACACACACGATGAAAGCCATCTTCAAGCTTATAATCTACCACAAAATAAACCTATACGCCATGTCATCTTGTCTGTCATTCCAAGTCATGATTAAAAATGAGTTTTCATATTGCTTATTTTTATTGCTTACTTTGTACATATCTGAACGATTTGTGTCGGTGCCGTATGTGTCATGATTTGCATGCTACAGGCTCCTGAAAAACAGTTTTTACTATCTTGGGAGCCTGAATCGCCTTATTATGGAAAATAAATTATTATTATGTCTGATTGAAACACAAAAGCGAAACGAATCGTTAGCGAAAGTAGACAGTTCGAATTACAAGTCATTACCGCAGTGAGTCAAGAGCGAATGCTTTTTAAATATACACTTTATGACGTCATAATAAAGTCTAATTATAAAAAACGATACATGCAATGTTCTCAGTACTTCACGCTTGGGGAGATACAGGTCGGACGGACAATGGGTGACGCATCTGTTATTTAATTCTTGTCATATTTAGTACAATGTTATACTCTGGTTAAGATCAAAGTGCAATATGGGTGAATTTGAATTGTTTGTGATTTCATTACCTTAACTAATTTTATTTCTAGATGAAAATTTGAGATGTTGATGGCTATTGGTTATTTTACTCTAGGTATAAGTAGCGTCACGAATCTTTAGCGCTGAACGAAACCTGTGCAGATGTAAAAAAATAAGGTATCGAGGGGACGGCGGGGCGCGTGATCGTCGGGTGCGCGAGCGTTGATTGGTTCCCCAGTCGTGTTGTCTTTCTCGCACCAATACGTCAATTACGAGCGCGATTCTACCGATGCGCAGCTATTCTCGTCCAGCGCTAAACATCCATGACGCGACCTTTAGTTATAGACTACACTTATTATCTTGAATAGGTAGGTACCTTTCCTTGAACTTCACTTTGAATTTGGATTCTTTTTTGTTTTTTTTAACCTTTTATAAAAAAAACTGCTAAAAATAAATGTCTTCTTCTTATATAATACATCATAATAAAAATATACCTACCTAAAGTATTATTGTTTGACTGCCCTTATTTTCAGAAACACCTGGATTAAATTAAAAAAAAACTAAGTTCCAAATAACATGTTCCATAATAACGATTTAGATTTTTGTATAACAATTAACAGACAAACAAAAACACAACTAAACTTCGTGTATAAAACTAATGTCGGCTGTCAACGGGATAGATGTTGAACACGGGAATAAGTGTAGCGATTTCGAGTAAGTTTTTGACAAATGTACACTAATTATGTTGCGTCAACGCCATATGGTCGATTTTTTTGTATAATTTTTCTTTAAATATTTATTTTAAGTCGTGAACAATTTATTATAGGAAATGTACGATTATAAGAAGAAAACTAAAATAAGTTATTTAATTAAAACAATTGTGCTGAACCAATTAGTCTGTATAGGATAAAAATATCGGATATAATATTATGTTTTTTTGGTGGTAGGTGACAAGTAGAACTGGTTAGTTCGCTATTGTTATAGTAGTAACGTTATTGTAGCATTTACTTGGTACCGATTTCTAAATTATAAAAAAATATTATTTAATATATGTAGGTACATACTTTGGGCGAAGCAAATTTATTTATTTGCTCATTTATCGATTTTAAGTCTGCTTATTTATGTTAAAAATTATTTATGAAGAATCTCATAGAAAACATTTCGAAAATTCCCGATTTATTAAATACTCCCCGCGGTTTCACCCGCGTAGTTCCCGTTCCCGGTGCAATACTGGGATAAAAAGTATCGTATGTTTTAGACCAGGGTATCATCTATCTACATACCAAATTTCAACTCAATCGGTCCAGCTGTTTTGCAGTGAAAGAAAGACAAACAGATATACTTTTTAAAATATTAGTATGGATTATCTTTCTAATACTAAACATGTAACATCGTTACAATTGTAGCTTTAATTATAGCGCTTTGAACGTAAAATTTAGTAATAAATTTGCATAATGGTATTAATAATATCGTTTCGTGACCATATCTAAGGCACATATGTTTAGTCACACAGCAATTGAATTTCAATGAGTACGGATAGGCGATAAATATCGTGTTTAGACCATGTTATGGTTAGTCGTGTTTTTAAATGAGAGCTAATTGTTATTAAGAACTAGCTGTTGCCAGCGACTCCGTCTGCGTGGACTTTCATGTAAACTTTGACCCCCCTCCTTTATAACCTTTTTTCCAGTCAAAAAGTATCCAAAGTTTTGTCTCAGGCTCTGGACCATCTATGTACCAAATTTAATTATAAGCGGTTCAGTAGTTTTGGCGTGAAAGAGACAGACATACAGACTTACTTTCGCATTTATAATATTAGTAGGGACTACTTCAAAATCGATTGTGATGACAGATTATAATAAGCATCTTTGAAAAGGAGCATTATATATGGTCGATACTCATACCCTATCATTCTCCTATTTTTGAAATCGTTTAAACATGCCAATTGCCATTTTGAAAATTCGAATTAATCCCGAATAGCAGAATGACTATTATAGTGTCTAATACTAGAAAATGGGTCAAGTTATTCGTAAGATAAGGTCTGAAGACCAAAACAGTTCTTTTCACGGATATAGGTCGCGTCACCAATGTTTAGCGCTGGACGAGAATAGCTGCGCCTAGGTGGAATCGCGCCCGTAATTGACGTATTGGTGCGAGAAAGACAACACGAACTGGGGAACCAATCAACGCTCGCGCACCCGACGATCAACCGCCGCGCGCGCCGCGCCGATGTCTCGATACCTTATTTCTGACTTCTGCGCAGGTTTCGTTCAGCGCTAAATATTCGTGACGTGACCTATACTTACAGCTTCGAATCTTGTTAATGATACACTAGGTGCAGAACATTCAGACTGACAAGTCATTTTAAAACCCAGCAGCAAGATTTCTAACTAAGAAAACGTTTTTCGTGTTTATACAGGTGACTTAACATCACCCAATCATACTTACCATAACAAAAAGTAAATAAAATAGAAAATTAAATCACACGTAATAAATGTTAATTTTATGCACCTTAAATTATGTATCTATAATGGCGGATCCAGACTCTCGCGAGGCGCCTCCTAGAGGCTCTCGGCACGAGTCTTGGCGAGCGGAGGCTGCAAGAGTGCTAGCCATCCACACTCTCCATTTTATTTAGTTGCTTGCTACGTCTAGTACAAGATGGACGTGATTGAAGTGACTGCGTTATCTACTTTATGTGCCTTCCAATATTATAATGCCTTGCGTATACATCACCTAAATAAAAAACGAAAGTGATTCCAAATGATTGGTTCCATTTGGTACAATTCCATAAAAGTGGTACACAAATCATTGCTCCAGTCCACCATAATGTAAACAAAACTGCGCGCGCGCGCGCCTTCACTCGGCAGTAGTCAACAACTAAGTGAGCGAGCGGGAGAGTGTGGTTGACTCCCTCGCCTCACCCTCTCGCGTCTTTTGACTCGCGCTCGAAAAACCGACAGAAAGCGGAGCGCCAGCGAGGCGAGGCGAGGGGACACGAGCGCACCGTCCTCACTCTCGCACTCGCGTTCCCTCGTGTCGCCTCGTGGAGAGTGTGGATCGGCCATAACATCGGGCACACTTGTTCACAACGAACAAATGTTAGGGTTTTTTGAATATATTATGACACAAATATTTGATGGTCGATTAATTTTGTAAGGCTAAACAGTGTTAACCCAAAATCAAGCTGATTGGGTACTTTTTGATCCTATAGTGAATTAATTATAATTTTTTTCACGCAAATCATTTTATAATTGCATTGAGCTGGATTATTATAATTATAATAACGAAACAGCAGCAGTGCAGAAAAACATTATTTTCAATTAATGTCTGTATGTGAGCTTTTTAATGCACCAAAGATACATAATAGACAGATCACGTCTCCAAAATAAAGTGTATGAAAAAATAACAATATTTTAACAACAAAAAATTCAAACAAAGTAAAAGTCTCCTGCCGACCAATCGACAACAAAGTCGCTAAGCAGTCAATATTGAAATTTATGATGTCCCATTGTGAATAATATCTTTATTGGTCTTTTTGACCGACCGGCGAGTTCTGTGTGGTCGGAACTGCGTGGCTAATTGAGGGTTAAATGGGTTTGCGTAAATAAGTCGTGAAGGTAATATTGTTATTGTTTGAAAATTTTTTTGCTCGTGAAAATATAAGCTTATCATTATCTAAATAATTTTTCATTCACAATAAAGAAGTCCAGTGTTTTACGTACCTAATATCACTTTAGTATTAAACCAAAGTATAAATACAGTCAAATTAACGACACTTTATAAAGCAATTTTTAAAAAGTAATCATAAAAACAACTAGGCTACTTATTAACAAATTTAAGTACCTATAAATAAAATCTTTTTTACAATAATACTGTTGTGATTACTGGTTAGTCCTGCGTAAGATCCAGTATTTACCTTCGATTATTTCTTCATATAACTTCGATCATAATACTTGCGTATGTCCACATAATATCATATTTATTTGTATCAATAAGAAATAAAAATAACTATTTAAAAATCCCTTCAGTAGAAACAGATTAATCTTACAAATTTTACCACCTTATAATATTAGTAAAAGTATAAGACGATATAAAGACATTTTGTGTGGTCCCCAAAAAGCGTAGCGAATCAAAGGTTGGCGAAATACAGGCGTTTCTTGTTATAATTCCTTACGGCTGTGTCCAATGTTAATGACATGTTTATAAAAGCTTGTAACTTTCAGCTCTGTCTGTAAAGATGTAACGATAAATTATCGTTTGCCTTTTAATTTTTTTTCATAGTTGACAACTTAATAGGGTAATTTAGATTAACATTTATTTAAAAAAAAGATAACATTATTCGTTCAATCAATGCAATTTTGAGTCAATATGTAATGTTATAGAATAGTCTGTCAGAAAATGTGTGTTTTTATGAGTATACATACTTCCCTGTCAGAACGTTTTTGATGAGTAATTAAACCTTCTTATATTAACAAGAAAGGTACTTTTAACTATATTCTTAGTGCGAAAAGCTTAAACGAAATTTTATATAGCCACTCGCACTATTATTTCGAATCTATAAACACACATCATTGGAAAATGCTCATGTAGGTACTAGGACTCGTAGGACTTTAGGTTATGTCGGAGTTTTACCGACTAAAACCACACATTAATTAACCAATCTTCCAAAACCAAAAACATGAAGCCTGGCTGAATAATATATTAACCACTAAAATATTTCTAAATAAACATTGACTTATCAGTGCACACGATCAAATCTTATAATCTGAATAAAAAATAACACATGTGCTCTATTTCAGTCACTTTAACCCCCACTTTACAATACTTAAATCCGCAACTCGCCCCAACACATTTCACCCTTCAACGACTTCACGTTATAGATAAAATGTTTGAACTTTCGTAGATTTATCATAATCCATAAATAGTTTTAAGTAGTTAAGAGTATACACCAAGAAATGTTCTTACTCAATAAGTACTCTTACACTTTAAATTAAATTAATATTGTTTTACAGTATAACCAAAAGTAAAAATGTTATCAAATTATTTAGCTGTCTCTGAACATTTTTTTCCGATTTTAGGATTAAATTCTTATAGTGAAGAAACCACTGTTTAGTCCAAACATTAAGCAGTCCACGCTTTTAAGAAGACTTTTAGATGTTTATATAAGAATTATTAAACTATAAACTATACGGCACTGAGCTTTAATATGTAATTTAACTCATTTAAAATTATAGGTACGTATTACGAATATACATATATTAAAAATAAAGTTTTCCGTTTAATAAATGAATGAGCCAAATGTACCACAGCCTTACTTGACTGTGTTCGCTAACTTAATACCGATAGATGGCTAGCAAATGTCAGTCATCATGACTACAACGTATTTGGCAAAGGGCGGAAAAGCCAACTATATTTCACCTTACCGATATAATGGGTGGGATGATAATGTGATATTATGATTTCTAAACTGTTATAATTTTTTTATAGTGAATGAAACGATAGAAAATTTAAAAAATAAGCCATTTTTTTCTTTTGTAGTGGAGAAGTCCTCATAAGATGCGATACTTTTATGCCTCACAAAAAATATAAGCTATGTCGAAATTCTACGTATCAAAAGCCAATCTCCTATTCATCTTATATCATTTAACACCTTACCTCACATTATATTATGCTACTCTGTTCTACACTTTATTTCTTAGCTCCTACTTTATTAAGTAATCTACTACACTAAAATAACGCAATCACGCATGATTAATTGTGTTACAATACCGTGTTACCCCAAGTCACAGAGCAGCAACTAGCGAACAGGTGAGCTCATTACGGATTATACACGCTAATTTGCGTTTAGCGCCATCTGTTGGCGCAACGCCGATAACTATCTGTCTTGTCTGAATCATTGCATTGTTTGGTCAAATTTTGCACCTGATTATGTCAGAAAAGTTTATCTGAAGTGTTATAAAAGACTGAATTTTATGTTAATTAAAGCTAGTAATAATTTCTTACTTTTATTTAACAAAAGTATATATACGTTCCTAAAAAATATTTATCTAGAATACTGCTTACTTACAGATCATATAATGGTATGTATTTTTATTGTATGCCCTATCATGTAATAAAAATACATACGTACATACAATACACACACACAAAATACCTATATTTGATACTACTTCACTGAGAAACCACACCCTGAACTGTTGTGAATGTAGAAGGAAGCCACACCAAAATACAATAGTCTAGCGACTTCAATAAGTAAAGATTATCATACAATTATTAAATTACCAATCTGAGATTAGTTCGATAATACCAAGAACTTATTCGTCATCTCAAAACTGCGACATCACTCTATTTATCAATAAATCTCGAGATTTTCCGATACCTTAATTTCCTCTCCGATTGGATTATAGCGAAGCATTAGACGAACCGCCCAGTCACTGGGCGTACCATTTTTCATACGCTCGTATGAACCCCAAAAAATCACTTGCAAAATTGATCTTCTCAATCCGTAGCTAATTCATCATAGTTACTTATTCATTGGCATACATTAGTGCTTGGTAGTAACATCTTTAAATGTATTCGATTTATTTTTACGATGTCAAAGAGAAACGTTTTTAATTTTTTTAATTAGCTGTTTCCAGTAATTTGTTTAGTATAAAACCATAATGAATTTATGAGGCTTGTATTTTATTTTTAAAAAATGAGGGTTGTTCGTTCTAAATACTTGGACTATATTTGTAGGTAATTTTCTCAAAATCAGATTATTGGTTTAGATGTGATAGCGTGACAGTTAGACCAACAGACAAAATTGTTTCTCAATATAAAACAATGTTAAATTGAACTTTACGCTTGCTTTAAGGAATGCCTAATTTTTTATTTATATTTTAAGTTTTAAGAAAAGTGCATAACACATTTCTCAATCATTGATCATTATTGACACAATAATCATTCATTGATACAATCATTTCCTATAATTTACTCACCTGTACCATATTGTTCAGTAATAAACACAACCCATAAATCACATTAAAAATTAAAAAAGAAACAAAACAGAAAATTACAAACCATTTGACATATGACACCGCGAATATTCAAATTAATGCATTATCAATATGAGCAAAGGTGCACTTGAGTGAAACAGGGGAGGTTACTCCACCCATTGACAATTAACCTCCTCAGAGTGGCCATAGAGTAAATTCGTGACCAACAAACGAAGTAGAATAAAGCAGTAGCTAGTTATTGTTGAAGCGGTTGTTCACGCTCTGTGGCAGTAGGGTAAGCGCAGGTTATGACATGTAATTCTCGCGTAAATCAAATTTGACTGGGGGTGTGTGCAGTTGTCTGGCGCATATGTCGATGTTTCTATACTAAATTGCTTGGCGTTTGATGTTCGTGTCTTGACGCTTCGTTCGTGATGAATAGAAATAAAGCTGTGTTTTAGGACGAAGGGCGGACGCGGGCACGCATCGCTTGAGTTTGATTGTCGTGATATAGTTTTTAGAGAGCGCCCAATTACCTTAATATTTTGTGATATTACCATTAAAAAGTAGAAAACTAAACATGAGATTCGCCTGGTGGCAAGCGAACACCATTAAGTGCCTTTGAATATTCGCAAATTTGGATGCGAATTTGTTACAGTGAGAATTTAGAAGGATTTATTATAAACTTATTTTATATGAAGGTGAAAGGATATAGGAAGGCAAGGTAAAGAGAAAATGGTCGGATGCTTTCACTAACTGCACGAAATGCAATAGCTAATTAACATATCATAATTAACAGCCAGTCCTATTCAAACAAAAGGCATGTAACCTGCAAATAATAATAAAATTACTTATCAAAGACCAAGTATAGTAGGTAGTATTGTAGATAAAATAACAAAGTTACGAAATTTTAAAGGCAATATTTATATAGTGTTTTGAACACGTGCGTTTCCTCCTTTTGTTTAGTTCATGGTAGAGTAGCCAGATAGTAATCGTTAAGGGTTGCGATCTGGCAATATGGTTTAATACGATGATTTGCATGTTTGGTTTTACATAAGATTCTTATGGCGATTTTTTAGTCTGGCAGTGTAAGGTGTTGTGCATTATTATTTGATTAAACCCTATTGATACATTTAAAATTCTGTGTATGTTATGCGAGTGTTCTATGCTTTTTAAAGTAGAATTTTCTCTTATAAAATATTAGAACAGTACTGCTGAAGTTGTTAAAAATATTATACTATTTACTATAATGAAAACAACACTGACTTAAATAACTTTATTGAGTATGTATTATTTAAAAATTTAAATAGGTATAATCGGAAAAATATTTTAGGTAATTTTTTTTTTAAATAAATGTGTTACTCTTGGTACTCTTTCAATTCTGACGCAGTAAAACGAATTGAAAGGAAAAATTTGTGCTCACTTTATAAGCTCTGAAAAATATCGCTCCATATAACACATGTTATTTTAACGTAAGTAGCTTATTCCATATTACGCACTCTCAAAACATGATATCCGCTTAATATCTCAAAACTATAATCCAAATGGCTTTATTCAACTAACAGTCGCTTATTAAAGTCGGCTCGCATTTTACGGCCACACCACAAAAAGTAACCCCCACTATTGAACACCTGTGAGTTCGCATCTAACTTAAACAAAATTATTATGCCACTTGTGGTAAAACTCGCGCGGCCGGTTGTAGTGCGCGATTTGAAATAGTTTTTTGGTAGGTATACTTTTTGGCATTTGTTTCTGTTTGTACTTGTTAGACTTTTGTGTTTAGTCAGTATCATAAATTCTTTTAAATATATATTAAGCGAAAAAATCACATCCTTCACATATAGAACAGGGTAGGTAATTTTTGAACCAAAAAAAAATTACTGTGACCGTAATTTCTTTTGATCATATTCTCCTGCTTTTCTTATAGGTTTCATCCTAATGTATTTTTTTACCATTTTTGTAGGCTTTGACCCTGTTCTAATAAATGAATCGACATACATGAAAATGAAAATTTTAACAAATTTGCTTATCATCTCCACGTGATCATAAACGATACGTGATAGTTTGTAATTTTACATTGTTTTGTTCTGTTATGTTATCGACCTAAGCTGAAAACAACATAATATAAAAACAAATCTTCATTAGGCATAGTAAACACTTCGATCTATTATATTTAACATATATGTATAGGACATGGATGTTCAATAACACAAATATACTGTAAAAAGTCATTTACATTATCATAAATAGGTGATTTTTTTACATAATATTTTTTTTCAGCTGAGGTCGTATACTATTGCACCGTTATTCGTCGAATGGGTCACATCTACCCCTACACAAATAGTAATGAAGAATTATTGTTTTTGACGCAACTCCAGTGTTTTGTGTTAGGATTTCCTTTCCATAAGTCTCGTTAGTTCTTGAACGACCACGTTTCGACTTGTTTTTTCAATGCACTTGTGTTTAAATAAATACTTTTGCAAAACAATGGGTGTTAAGCTTAAGAAACGTTCTTTGAAGTTTAACAATGAAAGGTTCTTTTACAAAATATGTGTTCGGTAATGTTGTCTTGTAGCTACTAATAATAAAGCTACCAGTCAGATGAAGTCTAACTGTGCAAATCAGTAGTTCTTTGATACAGGAAAAATAAAGTATGGAGTTATTTTTATGGAATTTAATAAATATAATATTATACAGTATTATTATTTAGTTTGTGTGTCAGTCAGTATGAGAATGATCAGACAATGTATTCAACTTTTTTATTATTAAAGAAGCAAAATAATTTCTTGGCCCAAATTACAGCTAAACGATACGATTTCGTTTTAAACCGGCATCGACATTCTAATCAAGTTATGTTATGAATAAAAATTTTATAAAATAAAATTGTTGATACAAAAAGCGTTTGTTCTATTTCTTAAATAAAATTCAAGTTTAAAATGCACAAAGCTTTCTGCCATTATTCCATATACAATCACAATAAACAAAACTGCTGCCTACCAATATTCCGACCGTGACAGTAACATACAATTATATACTGGCAAGTAAATGTCCGGGCATTATCTACAATGACTGGTGAATACTTGCCCCCGCGGACCGACTGACAAATAAATCATTGCTAATACGATTTTGCTTCAACATATTTTTCCTCTTCCCCTCGATGACGCCACAAGAAGTGTCTAGTCTGGTATTTATTAAAGAATATATTTTTCGTTTCATTTAGTACACTTTCACATAGTTTAACAATTTCATGATTTTCATATTTCATACTTGTTTAGCTACGTAAAAATAACCTGTTTCTGGATGTTTAATAACGATATAAATATTTTATTAAAAATCAAAAATATCTTTATTAAACAATAGTTGAATTATAATAACGTACGTATAATAAATACTTTTGAATAGTCAAAGTATGAAAACAATTATGTACTACCGGTTGGGAAAGCAGGCCGGCAACAATATTAACTCTGATGATTTTTCAAAATAAAAAAGTATCTACAAATGGTAGCTAGGCTAGAAGTAAGCACTCCAAAGTAATTTCTAACAGGCAATATAGAATAAAAAGGACATAAAGAAACAAAGAAAAAACCTACCCAAGGTCTTACCTACAAAAAATCAATACATAACATATAATGCTAATCACCATTTCTTACTCAGATAATTATGAAAATAAACCTATCTAATAAGCATACATCTAACTATTAGTATTATATAGTAATTCCCTCTTCATCGAACGCTTTCAGATCACCTGAAGCGTGTGAGCATTTGACTTAACATAATCCAGCTAATCAATGAAACCTCTTAATTGACCGAGCTAAGCCTCGAGCTAGGCTTTGTACTGTTGTGCCGATACGTGCAAATATCAGTAGATATACAAGTAGGCTTTAGTACTGGCGAGTGGACAAGTTTTAAACATATTCATTTTTATTTTATTAAGTTTTATTGTATGTTATCTTTAATTTATATATGCTAATTACATTTTATATTGAGTTATTCATTTGTTGTAATGTAGGTAATATAGTTATCGTTATAGTTACTAATAAGTATAACTATAGTTAAATTTTAAATATTTTTAAGAGGGTTTAATAAAACGAATACTTAATTTAGACATAGAAATAACACAGATTATTGTAAGACAATTGAAAGGACCTGGTTAATAATCGAGTTTATATCACTTAGTAAATAAAACCTTTTAATAAGTCCAGCTGAGCTTCCAACCCTTTGTGGAGCGATTGTACCATCACGGACGGAGGCTAAGCGTAGTGCAAATATCAAAGTAACCAACGCTAAGTAGGCTTAAGTACTGGCGAAAAGAAAAGTTAAAATTGTTGGTTACAGTTTCGAATGATGATTTCCACCGAATTTCCCCAAAATTTGTTTGTCATCGAGCTTGTATTTGTTTGTGAAACTAGACTGATTTCGGCAGTCATTGAAAATACATTGTAACATATGAAAAATATTCCACAGTCTAACAATAAGAGAAACACATGAGACATAAAGTAGTATTTTATTTTTAAGTGGTGGCCTGAAAAAAAAAACATTTTGTAGTGACACAGCTATCGGTTACTAAACTTATTGTATAGACTAAAATTATTTAAACAGCATACTTTGATGTAACAAAGAATAAATATATAAATTGAGTCTAGAAGCGCATATATCTTAAAATATATGAATGTATCACGTTGTTTTTCCGCGATTGACTTCTAAACTACCGAACCGATTTTAAATTAAATTTGCACACCGTGTGCAAATTCTGGGGAGCACTACAATGGTTATGGGCTGGCGTTTCTTTTACCATTAGGACGGCGTCCAGCTCGTCTCACCACTTCATAGAATAAAAAAAAAATGAATATGCAATAGAATTTTCCACTCGCCTGTACAATCACAGTCACTTGGAGCACGCTCGATTGGGCCTCCTACCATATGTTTGCTGTAACCATAATTCTGGTGCTCGCTGTAAAATAGGGAATTAACTGAAGCTGCAGACAACGGTATGGCATAAATCTTACAATACGAATAGAGTCGAATTGCATACAGTTTAATATTTTTTCTTTTTGACGAAAAATGCAAAAAGTTACGAACCATTTGCATAGTAGATTTATTTTCAAGCTAAATAAATAAGATAGATACTCATTCAAGGTGTACCTGTTATAAATTAATACACACAAAATACAAAAAATTTACATTATTTTAATGTCTCCATGTCTCTTAATTAATAATAAATAAATCGTAGTGTGATATTCCCAAAGAACATAGTACCATTTTACTTAAACTGTTAGTAACAGTTCTAGTTATACCACAAACACTTTGAACGAAATAATCTTATTACTACTCTTTAAATGTGATAGTAAGAATGTATGGATGTATGTTTGCTATTATTTCATGCAAAAACGGCTTGACCGGATTGGATATAACATAAAGGATACTTTTCATCTCGGTATTTTTATAACATAGGGGCAATCGAGCAGGCGAGCCACCTGATGGTAAGTGGTCATCGCCGCCCATGAACTCGCAGAGCTTGACAACTCTGGAGTGGGTTGCCGACCTTTTTATTCCCTCCTGTACGGGAACTGCGCGGGTAAAACCGCTAAGCGTAGCTAGTTCTGCATATAATTAATCGTCGGTTCTACAAAGAACGTTATACGAGTATTGAAAGTTGAAACAATAACGCAATCAAACATCGAATATTTTGTTGACATTGCTGAGGGCATTCAAAGAGGATTATACTCAGACTCGAACCGTGTTTGCTTAGCTAATGCACGCCATCTAGTTGTGGTTTCTGTCAACAGTGCTCTATGATCTGTTTTTGTCTGGATTATAAGTTAAGTCTAATTGCTTATTGCTCTGTAAAAATAAAAATGAATCACTGAATTGTGAAATGAGTCACTGCACTGAATTTGATAGTTCTTACGAATGCGTTACCGGCTTTTAAACATACAAGCACACAGATTATAGCAAAGTCTTCAGTAAAAGTAAACACTAATGGTTTATTGCTTTTGTCTTAGATAGGTACTTTTAGTAATAGAAATACAAAAAAAAATGTGTTAAATATGAAGTGAACTAAGCTTTAACAGGTCTGTAGGTTTGAAACCACGTAACACTTTGAAAAGTAATATTTATATTAAACTTATCGAATAGTGTTATATTTTTATTTATTAAAGTGCCCCATTCAAAAAGTCGCGAGGTCATTGACCCCTTTGAATTCTTGTGACTCTTTAAGAAATGTTATTGTTAGAAACATTCAATGCTATTCCTGCAAATAATTTTAAAGAGAGACTTAAAGGAAAAACATTATTGAATAGATGACCATTTCGCGAGGTCATCGACCCCTCGTGTAGACACTCCAACAGTAATTGTTTCAGTTAATGCATAATATAATCGATGCAGGGCTATTATGGAGTCGTAGTAATCTGTCGACCGGTCGCGAAGTCACGCCCGTTGTATACAGGGTGTTTCGTTCGTGGCAATGCTGGTGTTATGAAATAATAATAATTTGATTAGCCTCATCTTAAATAAGTACATTAGGAAAAAACATTGTCCATTTAAAACAGGTCTCTCCATGGCAAGCAATAATCTCCAAATAATATAATATACAACAAAAAAGCTGCTTTGCCTGTGTAGCATAAAGAAAAAGATAGAACCGGGGAAGGGAAATAAGCTCTCAGTGCTTCGAACAAAACAATCTCTAATATGATATAATTTCGTTGGCATTTTATCAAAAGGAAATATATTTCTAATTTATTTTCTTTAACCAAACAGACAAAAGTGAAAAAATGGACTGTAGTTTTATTGTACTGTATTATATTATGTGACCAACTATTATACAAAGATAAACATATAGTTCTTATTTTATTAATTAATTTATAATTTAATTTAAATACGTAATGATGTCATTGACACAGCCACAACTGTCCAAAACGCTAACGCTAACGAAAATAAATATTAAATTAAATTTTCCTAAAATAATGCTAATTAAAAACATCCTGTATAGTACAGTTGCATTAAGAGCGTAGGAGCGTCATTTATCATCGTAAAGATTAACTGTGCGTGTATGCACTTGTTCTACTTAAACAACGCTTTTACGTGTTCTGCTTTTTAACCGACTTGAAAAAAGTAAGGATTCATTTGAATATCATAACAAACGGATTTTATAATATATATAAATATGAACGCAGAATTTTTTTCCACCGAACATTCATAGTGGATTTAATATACATACTATGTCCTTTTTTCTTTATTTGAATTTAATTTTATAAGCATATTAATTAAACTCAACAGAACTTAATTACTAGTAGCAATCTTTTTCAGTAAAAAATTCTTTAACTTATCCTTAAGTGATCGTAAAACGATGGTGTTACTAAGTAAAAACAATCTGAAATATACCTTACTTGTACTTAACTGATTGGTGCAACCCCAAATCCCAATTAAAGATAGGGTTAAAACTCACTAATTACCACCTATTCACCACCTGTGACCATTATTCCCAAGCTATTGTTAACCTAATCTTCATAAATAATTTAATAAAATAACAATGGCATCTAACTATCATTTTGTCATAATAAATAAGATACGGTCTGACGCTTTGTAGAAAGAAATGCGTAGGGTCAAATGGGGTAACGAAATAAACGAAATTTGTTTTTTTTTCTAATCACACTTTTGGGGTCGATAGTACCCCGATATCTTATTGTTGGGTAACATACGTAGGTTGGTGTGTATTAACTATTAAATAAGAAATACTAACAACATGAAATGGTTATATATTTAGATTTTCTTTTAATTATGACGTCATCTTATCGTCATCACCGGGGGTAGGTCTCTTTCGCAGGAGACCGACTGGGTGGGTACCCCCACAGTGCCAGACATTCCACCGCCTGAACAGTGACGTGAAAATGTCACTGTGCTCCGGTCTGAAGGGCACTGTAGCCAGCGTAATTACTGGGCCAATGAGTCTCAACATCTGATGACTCAAAGTGGGGAGCGTCGATGTAGTGCACCTCTGCCCGGAGTTGGGCTTTATAGCAAAGTTCCGGGTAGCACTACATTGGCTATGTGCTGGCGTTACTCTTACCATCAGGAGTGCGTCCAGCTCGTCTCCCTTCTTCATAGTATAAAAAAAAAAAAAAAAATCTAAGAAAATATTTTGCGTCTATGAAATATTTAAAACTTAATGAAAAGTTTGCAAGAGTACATTTGTAACCTATTATTCTTTCTCATTCTATGAAAACTATTTTCAAAGCTTTTTCAAGACTAGATGTTTATTTTGAGTTCGTAATTAATTTTCCTTTGTCCTTGCTTTTTACATTTTTTTAACTTATGTGTAATAATAATAATAATAAAGGCTTATGTTTAATACTTACTTATAAATAGAAGAAACAGGTATTAATAGTTTGCAGTTAAACTTTTTAATAATAAAACGTATATTAGAATATAGAGATAGAATAAAAGTACAGTCACATAAACCAAATTATCAACCCTCCACAACCGCAGCAAAATTTCGATTTTGCGGTAACATTTTTACCAAAAACCGCCCTTTACCAATGATCCGTAACAAATAGAACATCACTTTAAACATTACTTAACTGTGGGTAAGTTTATCATTATGTGTCAAATTATTTATTGTTAAATTTGAGGAATGCCGTGGGAAGTACAATTTTCGAGTAATGATGACGTTTCATTTTATTTTTTAACGTTTTTTAGACTTCAATCCTTTCCTCTTGGGACTTGAGTTTCTTTTATATTTGTTATTATTGTAACCGTTATATTCATATGTGGGAATTATCAATTTAATTTTTTTATTCTTAAAAATATTTATAAGGAACAATACAGTTTTATACGCAAGTCTTAAGCGAACCAAATAGTTATATTTATCAACACTACCCTCTATGTAGGTTAATTAGAATAACAGTCTTTTTAATTTAATTTGTTTTGCATCAAGAAAAAAATTAAATCTACTGCAGTATTAATATAGAAAAATACTTACATCTTTAACTTCAATTACAATGATTTATTACAAACTGACAACTGAATCTGTCATTTTCATATTTTTATACATTATTTTAATTGTATGTAATGTGTAATATTTAATGTAGCCATCAATAACTGGAAGAAATCACTTTTATGTTTTAAGGTCGCCAGCTTTCATTTAAATTTGTTTTACCTATAACAAAAATGCTTCTAAATGTAATAAGTATAATATGACGTTGCAATCTAAGTTGTTATTTACCGACATAAAAACTACAAACGGTAAAACTACAAAGTAACGTTTCAATAGTTGCATAATTCACCAGGCAGTTAGCAGTATACAGGAGGTAGTTCTTCATCCATACTTGAAACTACCTTTTGAAAATCAACAACGTATCCTTTATAACTTATAACATATCAACCGGCTAAATGGAATAATTTCCTTGCTTTTCAATTAACCGTAATTATGCAAATGGTCTTTATGTGGGGGAGAGAGGGTGTATTTTGGTGTGTCTTAGAGGACGATTATTGCGTTATCGACGATATAAAGGAACAATATGGCTAATGGAGGCAACTAGACGCAAGCCATTCACCTAACAATTACAGACTTAATAGAATAAATAGAGTAATCAGGCCACTTCAGCGCAGTGAGTGGGTTAACATACCTCGCTCGACCAAATTGTGTGCGAGTTATTTGTAATATATTATGTTAGTTGGTATAAAATACTTTAGATTAAAAAATTGTTTAGTCTTAAGTTTTCTTTATGTCGGATAAGCAGACATTTGGTCGCGAGCCTGCCTGGTGGTAAGCTTAGATGCGGCCTAGGAGCCGCTATCTACTATCATCTTAAGTTTTTTTTTGTTATTAAGCAAATTGGTAATCAAATAGTATTTATTCAACTGGGAAATATTGTTACTATTATACTGGCTAAATAAAAAAAATAATTAGTTGTAATAATTGGCTAATCACTAATCCAAATGATCTAACTTAACGCCGGCTAAAATTATAATTATTAATGAATAATACATACATATGATAGCAATAAATAAAGCTTCTCTATAGTTAGTCGCTTGGGTCATCGCTCACCGCTAGGGAGCCCACACGTTAACCAAATCCCGGAGTTTGAACACCTTTTGTTAGCGTTATTTGGATGCTAATGTGTTAATTAACAGTTTTGCATCGTAACTAGTTGTTCTACGTATGAGTATTGTTTAGATTCTCTGTTGGGTCAGTGGTATTATATTTTGATTTTGATAGAGTTTTTGTAATAAAATTGAAAATTTCAAGAATAAGCATTATTTTCAAAGTAGGAAAAACAAAAAAAACCATAGGGTCTAACGTCAAGGGTTAATAAAGGGCCGTGTTCAATATAATTTTGGCACCCCATTTTAAAGAAAGGAACAAATTTTTATGTCCCGTTAAAAGTTAAGTTTTTAATAGCATTTTAGTTTCATTAGGGGTACTAAACGTTTGTCATTGTTGGATTTCGAGATGATTTCGCGATTTTTATGATCGATCCTTGTTTTATTACTTTCTGTGAGAATGCGGTCCAGGTGTATGAATACTGATGAGTTTTAGTGACTTTTTTATTTGGGGTGGTAATACTTTTTTATGGCAGACGTCTATCATAATCTTATTGGTTAGAGTTAGAGTAGAAAAATAAATATAACTGTCATAGTCACACACGATACTGTATTAATTAAGATGGTGGTATCTTTTCAAACTAAAACAGGTACCAGAAAACCTAAATCATTATAAATTAATTAAATCGAAATTGTATTTACTATTTGACAAACTTAAATTGTCTAAATTAAATTTCTTTGTCATAAATTTATGTGTCATAGATTCCTTCTAATACATAAATTATCAAATTTAACTTAACTAATTACATACTATACGTACTAATAGGAAAACATAATAATATTATCACAGGTAATTTTCAAATTAAGGGACCATCATTTTAACTGATGAAAAATGTAAGTGATCTTATGTCGTTCTTTTTTTGTATTATATTACCCTTAAAACGTAAACTCCTAAGTAGGAAACGCTTACTACAAAAAGTTTTATAGAAATACCAGTCGATTAACTAAAGTTTTATGACGCAGTTCATTAAAGCACGCCCAGTGAACTTTAACCTGCAGTGGTTATGTTTTTTTAATTAACTAGTAGTAGTAATGCCTATACTTATAATACCGTTTCTTTGCCCGCTTTCCGTATGACCTAGATATAGTTTGCTAGAAATGCCATAAATTGATTATTGTCCTTAAATCTTGAGTTTTGTAAGTCAAAGTTTGTAGAGAATGGTGATACATAAGAGAATGTATTATATTGTTACCACTATCTAATATATCGAATTGACACTACCAACGGATGGTAAAAATATTTATATCAAATTCTAAATTTATATGAAATCTAATTAATTTGCAACACACTAAATTATAAACCGCTTCCAGTGTTTATTAATCTACGTCGCATGGGCGTTGTTTTCGTGTATAAAGCTCATAAATTAGTTAAAAACAAATTTGTATATTGAATAGATAATGTTTTGATGTGCTGTAATGCTCGTTGTAATGAGCCTGAACTGTTTCTGCGGGTGTGATTTAAATAATGTGGGTGTATGCAGCGCGTGCGCATTTAATGGTCTCTGTTGGAGAAAATGTTATATTATACAGAACAAAAAAAAAGTTCCTTTATGTCGTAACGATGAAATTTATGATAAGACATTATTTAATTTGGGTATAATTATTACCTGTGGGACAGTGGATAAGTAACCTTCCCTAAAGTAGCTGGGTAAGGGATTTCCCCTTAAAATGGGTACCTACAGCCTTAGAGTTTATTGAACTGATTTTAAGAATTGTTCTCAAGATTCTATTTTGTTGATGTTAAATATATAATCATGTTCAGTTAAAATGGAGTATTAATCAATATCACACAACAATAAAAAAGTAAAATTTTCATTCATGCCCCTTCAACAAAAACAACATTTACAACAGCACAGTCGGCGCGTCATATAATCCAGAATATTCCAACAAAAACGTTCAAACGGACATAAGTACATGTATTGCGTTTATTTTCATCTCCTTACTAAATAACGCGAAATTAAATAGAGTCCTGTCTAATTATAGTCGTTACGGGAGCGTAATTGCAGTTTTATTAAGGGTCTAGCTTGCTGTTAGAACGAAATTAACCGATTGAAAAAAGAAGGTAATGTGTTCCACTAGATATTGTTTCTATAATAATTTATTTAATACTTAAAACAGATTGGGTTGGAAATTTGATCGTTTTAAATAAATTTCATATTACTTTTAATAACGAAAGATTAAAAAAAGAACTTTATGACCGTAATGAAAAGTAAAAAAAAAATCTAGCTGTTAAGAAATTTAAATAGTTTTATATAAAAGATTTTAACTTATGTGTCCTATTTGCTTAAAATATTTATTATTTATTTGAAGAATGCAAGATTCTATGTTTACATCCTTAAAATAACAAACAATATAATAAGCTGAAGTACTTCAGTATAACACGTTAGTATAGGTAAAAAAAATATAATACGGAAAAAATAAATATACCTTTCAAAGCGATCGTAGCCTTAAGAGAACTACCATCAGCATGCCTTTTGTATTTCGACGGATAATGACGGAAAATAGCGATTCTTTGTGAGATGAACTATTCCAATCAGGGCTCAGATCCTATGGGAATTAACGTTCTAAGAATATTCACATTTATTTTACATCGCTTGTGGTTTCGCTATAATTTGTCCCTTTAGAATAGCTAACAAAGAACTGTTTCTATACGCTTTTTTTGTACTAACTATAGTACCTATATTAAAATTCATATATTGTGTTGCTTGTTTAAACATGTTTAGATTTTAAGATGAGATTTACAACAGTTATAAATATAACAATGTAACAGTTATCAATGAAAGTAGTATGTTTTATAGAATGGTATCTACTTATGTATGTGATTGCATGAAAAACTAAGACTTTAGCCCAATTGCAAATGTGTAATTAAACGGTATATTTTATTTATAAGATAACTTTAATCTTTTTTCTTTGTAAGATTGTAGTATTATAATATATCAAAAGAAAAATGCGAATTGACTGAATAAAATGCATAACACGTTTATAACTTTTGACGTGTCTATTCTTTTAACGTGTCTCATACATATTTTCTAAAAATAGTTTCACATTAAATCATTATTATTTATTACTTATCTACTTTATTAACATTAGTACTAAGTCAAGAGTTAGTTGACAATCTCACCAAAACAAATTGTTTAACAAAACGATGTGTTTTGGTGAGAGGTGAAAAACATTTCACGGCTCTTAAATAATAATGTGCAACTATACATATTAACAAATATTTTAATTAATTTAATACTAAAAGCCTATAGACAAAATCAAAATCCATGCATATATCATAAATCAATAAAATAAACAAAATTTCAGCCAACGCAACGTTTTAATCAGAGTTCAGTACATTCGTGCAACTAAATGAATCATAAAAAGTAACAGCCTCGTATGCAGTGTTGACAAATGGAATGTGCTCTCTCGGAAATTAAACCATAAAACATGAGCTTTAATGTCCATAATTGAATACAATGTTTCGGAGCTGTGATTTTTGAACGTGTCGCGAATTTAAATTGTACGAAGATTTTAGCGAAGTCTTGGTTTACGTGTTCTTGGACGAATGCTTTTGGCGCTGTTTTTGAATAAATTGTTACATTTGTATGTATTAAATTAATATGTTACTGAAAACTATGCATAGAACGTGTCTAAACGATAGCGTCTGTTGTGTACATTTTACGTACTAGGTATGCTAATTGTTGTTCTATGTATTCTATAATCTTATAATGTACATAGAAGATACTTATTAGGATTTTTTGTGATTAATATATATACCTTAAGTTGATATAAAAAGCTAGCTCGGTTAGTCCCTAGTACCTTTAATTTTATAATAAATGACTATGACTTTGTTATAAAAACTTTTACCTCAAAACACAATAGTAAGTAAAAATTTTTAATGTCGGACCTTACCTTCTGAAATGTTTTATTAATAGAAAGCTACATTAGTTGTAAATATTAAAGACTTTAAATAAATTCGTTATAGTTTTAGAGTTTAGACCGTTAATTGCGAAAGAGAAATTATTTTAAGTGATAAGGCGCCTATTACGGCTAATTTTGTAAATTGTACTAGTTTGTAAAATAAAGTTTTAATAAATAATAGAATCTATGCCAAACTTAGCAATTCTCATTATCAAAACATACTCCTCCGTGCGTTTTAGCATCAAATATAAATGCTTTGCCGGATTTTACTTTATGGCGATAATTTTGTTACGTCCAGAAGTAGACGTCAATCCTCTTACAGTAATCCCATGGAGTGAGGCTATTAAACACGTGGTGTTTATTAATTATTAATATTACAATATAAGATCAAAGGTGACTAATTAGTGCTTTGGTAGGATTAAGTGATCACTTAATGTGGGTGGCTACTTAACAATATTAAAATCTAAAAATTAATTAATTTAGTACAGAAACCTCTTTTTTAATTGTTAAGATATTAACTTTAAAAAGATTTTTTTTATTGCAAAAATGTTAACTCTTTTTTTTCAGTTAGTAGGATGGGCTTTCCGAATTTCCAAGACTGTAATATCTAAAGAATGAATTGTGAGAAGAGGGAAAAGAAAGAAGTGCTGTAAGAATAGAATAAACCAACAAAATTTAAAAGCTATCCAATATAACTAACGCCTATTTCAGGGATGGAATATTTAAATATTAATAAAACTTGGGCGTCAGCGTGCCACAAAATAATGGTTATATTACTATCACTAAAAGTCTCGTATTAATGCAGAATATGTTACGATTTGCTTAACTTTAAGGCTTACTATAGTAAACATTTCTGTCTAGTTTATATTGTAGAAATTAAGATAAAAGCTTAAAAAATAAAATAAAAAAATCTTTCAAAATGGAACGAAACCAAAACTATACTATATCATATTATGCTTTTTTATTATTACAAATGCCAACTAAAAGAAATTATTTTTATTAAAATATAAAATTTCTAATTTGTCTTTATGACTCTTAAAATGTATAATTTCCTATCGTTAATCCAATCCAATCTAAAAGTCGTAAAACAGGCCACCTTCAAATTAGCTTTGAATTGTGTCAAAATTTTACTACCGACTTCCTAAACATTTGTTTTTATCCCTAAATGTATTATTAACATTAGAGCGTACCTATCCTTAAGAGGCCGGCAACACACTCGTGACATCACGAGTGCTCATGGGCGGCGCTGATCGCTTTCCATCAGGTGACGCGCCAGTTCGTTTGCCCCCTATTGTATAAAAAAAAAATAACAATTTTGTTTAATCCTATTAATTGATACTACTAATATAATAAACGCAAAAGTTTGTCAGGATGTATGTGAGTATGTATGTTTCCCTTACACGCAAAACTACTGACTCGAATTTGTTGAAGCATAGCATACAAGTAGTATAGACCCTAGAATAAGACAGGATAGGCGCGACGCGAATATTTATAATATGAAATATGTATTATTATAATAAATGTGAAAGTGTGTTTGTTTGTTTGTCCTTCCTTCACGCCGTAGCTAGGCAATCAATCGACTTGATTTTGGCATACAGTTAGTTGAAAAGATGGAGAGTGACATAGGCTACTTTTTAACTGGAAACAAGGGGCTTAAGAGGGGAAAGGGGGTCAAAGTTCATATGAAAATCTACGCAGATGGAGTCGCGGATAGCAGCTAGTATTCAATATAATTCTAATTAATTTTATGTAATAAAAAATTTACGTTGTTCAATTTACAAAATAAAATAGTCTGTTTTAAACAAAATTATATTTGTTAAAACCTATACTGTAATCTATACTAATATAGCAAAAGCAAAAGAGCTTGTGCTTTTGCTACATTGAACAAACAATACGCTAGACCTTATTGTGAATAACATTTTCTACATTTTGTAACGGTCTGATGTGTCATACCCGCATTTTTTTAGCCTCGCCACGGTTAGCAAACACGAGCTATTTTATACCTTTCCGGAGTTTTCAAGCGAATATATTGCATACATACAGTTTTGTATTAAAAATAAAAATGTAAAAGGCTAATATCTTTTCGTATTGACCGCTTAATTACGTTTATTAGTTAACAATACGAGAAACATGTTCATTGCGCTTGAAATTTTGTACGTTAAATCTTACATCGCTGCTGTGAATTGAATTTCGATAAAATCTTAGACCTTAAATATGAAGTATATCGGTTTAAAATTTAAAAACACATCTGAAAATTAGACAATACTTTTTTTCATACCGTTTTAAATACAATTATCAAACGAAAAACTCACTCACACCGTTTATATAGAATATAGATAATTGAATCAATGAAAACTCGCCCCAGAGTAGAAATTATTGTGAGTTGTAATAACAAATTAGAAGCGTAACAACGGCGCCCGATGTTATTTCAGACGTCTGTGACTTGAATGCTTCAGACTTCAGAGCTAGAATGCTTGTTTAGAAAATTATGAAGAACTAGCTATGCCCCGTGGTTTTACCTGCGTAGTAGTAGCAGCACCGGGATGTAAAGTATACTATGTTTTAAGCCAGGGCATCATTTATCTACGTACTAAATTTCAACTAAATCGGTCCAGCCGTTGCGTGAAAGAATAACAAACATACATCCATACATGATACATTCTCATGAACTTTTACATTTATAATATTATAGAAAGATTGAGTTGTGGCTTTAATGTTTATTAAATTATTGCCTCGACCATAGCTCTTTTACAATTAAATGTAGGCTAATAATTTACTTGATTCAAACATGTTAATATTCGTGAAATAATTACCGAAACACAAAAGTCTTCAATCCCAACACATTCCTATAGATAATTAAATTACTTAATAAACATTATTTTGGTATGGGATTTTTTTTTCAATCTTCAATTTTGCCCGATTAATAGCTGATTTCCTTTTAAAATCATGGTTTAAACTACCCCACGTGTTTTCCAGGGTCTAATCTATGTATGTGTGAAATTTCAGCTATATATGTTTAGGAGTTTTAACATAAAAGAGTAACAAACATCGATAAATTCTCATAAACTTTCGCATTCGGAGAAGAAGCGCAACTATACCAATGTAATTTTCATATGAACATAGTACAACTTG
Organism: Eurema hecabe; assembly: GCA_026213755.1. NCBI lineage: Eukaryota > Metazoa > Arthropoda > Insecta > Lepidoptera > Pieridae > Terias > Terias hecabe. Next base: position 6,829,265 of record JADANM010003353.1, read on the forward strand.
CAGACACCATACAATAATTTCCGAGTACAGAGAAGTCGTGTTTATTACATGTTGTTACGGGATAATAACTTTCGTTACACTATAACAATTGTTATGTTGTCAAAGTGATATATCATAGAATAACAAGTTGACTTAAGAATAAGCAAAATGGGAATTTATATGAATAATTCGGCTTTTACATTGAGTAATTTCTTTTAGGAACAAGGACATAATACTTAATATATATTTAGTGATTTTTCCATTATTATCTTGTCTAAATAGTCTTTGTTAGCGAGTCGGCGTGTGCATATAATGCAAATATCAAAGACTATTTAGACAAGATAATAATGGAAAAATC
>JADANM010003353.1:6834683-6860732 GCA_026213755.1 Eurema hecabe
CTATAGGTATTAAGGGAAACTGATATGCACATTTTGATACAGTTGAAGTGATTGATGATAGTGACTCGACAATTTTGCGAACTAGCGCGACTCGAGCCAACTTTTTACGTAAAGGTCTAGAGTAATTTAACAACATACTTTTTAAATTTTTTTGTTGTTTCTATTATATGTATAAGCGATAAAAGTAATAAGGTCTTTCTTGAATAAATAAAAGATTTGTACCTACTGAACAAAAAACACACCAATTTGTTTTTAATATTTTACTATTATTGGTAGAGGACCAATGGTTGCTTGGAAGAAATTGTTTGTATCCATATAAATAATACCCGTATGCCATCACATGCTTTGTGTACATTTTAATTAAAGTAAAGTTGTTTATTTCCTATGATATATATATTAAATATAGATTGGTACATGTTGTAAAGTTGAAATAAATAAAACTAATATTCTAAGTAATAGCTACAAATACACATAGCGTCATACTTGAGTCTCGTAAAAGTATTTTTTCATATTAAACCCGGTACTTCAACAAGTCACGTATCATTAACGTTTGGCACTTTTTCAAATCCGACCGTAGACGGGTATCGAACCTAATCTATTGTCTGAACACCTGCTCTATTGAGCTTTGGGTGCCCTTTAGATCTATAGACGAAAAAACATCTCATCTAGCACAAAATTGCTAACCAAATTCCAACCTTAAGCCTTTAAGTTAGGGTTGATATTAGACTGTTAATATTTGAATGCGGTTAAGCAAATTTTCGTTTTTATATAGAAAGTTAAGTGAGTCATCCCTAGTCTTGTTTACGCCAAGCTTTGTTTTTAAACTCTTAAGGCGTTTATAGTGAAAATATGACATAATACGCTTGGGCAATATTGTTATATAATAAACTGCTCTATGAAGATTAATCTTAAGTCTTCTGTTACTTTTAAAGCTTATAATAATAACGACAATTCTATCATTTTTTTATAGTAGATATTTAAAGTAGGAAGGTAAAAATTTAAAACACCAATATTACAACCAAGTACATTAATATTATATTTTAAATTGTTACCTTATTTATAATGTTCCTTATTCGCGCCCCGTGACTTCACCTGCGTTGTTTCCATAATTCGCGTTTTAATATCGATAAAAATTTTGGGATAAAAGATTTTTTAGGGTGTAATCTATCTGCATGTCAAATTTCATCCAAATCCCTACAGTAGTTTTAGCGAAAGTGTAACAAACGCATAAATATTCTCACAAAAATTCGCATTTATAATATTAGTTCATAAGCGTAATATAACCTATACTTTTATGTAATAATATTCACTTTAAAAATAAAATTTAAATTTAAAACAAAATTCAATAAATAACGCTAAAACACGCACGTATAAAGAATGCGGCTCACTTCCGTTTTCCTTGAATCACAAAATATATGAACTGTTTTAGTATAAGGAGCTTTTAGCATACGTTTTGGGATACAAAAAAAAACATATTTTGTTATCGAAAAGTCTTTAAGGTAGTCTTTATGGAGTCAATAGGTAATTATCTAATGATATTTTATATTTAGCATGGTAAGATAATTTTCATCTATTAGGTATTATGGCAAGCAAAAAATGTTTATCTATATACATATATTAAAGGAGAAATCGACTGGCTGGCTGACTGACTGACTAACATATCAACGCTCAGCCTAAACGGCTACACGTAGGCACTTGAAATTTGCAAGGGACGTAGCTTAGGTACCGTAGAGGTGCACTAAGAAAGGAATTCCCGAAATTCCCATGGGAACGGGAATTAGGGGGAAAACTCTTTTGTATGAAAAATCCTACCCCTAAGCTAGACGCTTGAAATTCGGTTCGTTTACTAAGGTATCATGCAGATACCTTAGTAAACTTAAAGCTTAGTTGCAAAAGGATATTGCAAAATTCTTACGGAAACGGAAGTTAGCGAGGGTCAAAGTTTATATGAAAATCCATGCGGACGGAGTCGCGGGCAACAGCTAGTTATTCATATTTTGTACATAACGTACCTATAACCATACGTATCTACTGTACGCAGTAAGCTTTCGATTTAGTTTAACTAAAAATATAATAATATTACTTCCATTAAATTGTTTGAAATATTAAGATGCTACATAGCTTCACTCTTTTGGGTTGCTATCTCGTTCAATCATCAATTTTGTGTTATTATCGTACTGTGACTGTAACTTGTTTGTATAATTACTACAAATAAATAACTAATAAATAAATAAAATACAGGTACAAAACTATGAAAATTAATTTCAAATTGTATATTAAAAGCTGTAGCAGGTCTCAATTCTTTCACGGAACAAAGGTGTCACTGACCCCTCGTTGTAGTACGACTTAACACAGTGGTGTTTTGGTCAGTAGAAGTCAGACATAAACCCATATTCCTTTTAACCGAGGTTCATCCTATCCTATATCGTAAAAAAAGGCGTCAAATCTTTTTTTATGCTAAAAATAAACAAACACACATATTCACTATTATTATTATACTATTATAACCATCAATTCGAAACCGTTGAGTCTCTATTTGCATAAGAAGTGTGAACAAAATGTTTCTCACCTAATAATTTAAGAATATCTCCGAAACAATTTACATTAATTCCCAATCGTTCGTATAACATATTCGTTTATTATAAAACACACAATAATCTTCTCGTTTATTTGAATCAAAAACTAATTTAACAAAAAGTTTAAACCATTACGGTTTTCTTGTGGGGTGACGCGTCAAATTGACCATGAGAAATATGCGAAATAGAATGCGTTATAATCATTCGCTAGAAGGAGTTTCGGTATTTGCATTTTTTTTTATTTACATAGGTTAGGGTGTTTTTTTTGTCTATTATGTCATATGTGTGTTTAAAAAAATAAAGGTAGCTGGCTACCTTTTAACTATCCCTTTTCATTTGCTAAAGAACCATCTTTGTGCTTCACGGAAATTAAAAAAAAAATACTATCGATCAGTCCAGCTATTATCGAGCTTTGCACTAATTTAAACATTAACGGCCAAATACTCAAACGTAAATTAAATTTCAGCACGCCTTAAGACTCGTACCTAATTGTGCCAGAATTGTATGGCGAAATGTCAAATCGGTCCGGTTTAAGTTGTACGTAAATTTAAGTTGCGTTCAGTATTCCGGCATTAGCGATTTATTTTTATTATAGAAGATAAAAGTCGTACAGATAAGCTATATGAGTTATTTCTTACGAACTTACATATAAATACAAGAAGTTATAGTTTTTGTATTTGTATGTGTACATGCCAATCAACTTTTGCAGTCTACCGTACCTCGTCTCAAATCCAGAGACATTGTCTTTTTTATCTTACAATCAAGACTCCGAAACATCTAGATTTGCAAAACACTTAGAATATAAAAATAAAATCTAGAATCCCACGGAAGCATTCCTAGCTAAGGTAATTTGTATAAATTCCTCGTTTCAACGATCCGGGATCTCATTTGCATGCGGGATTTAAATACATCTCCCGTGACAAATATTATTTTGAATGCATTTTTTTTATTCAGTTTATTTCAGTTGTTAGTTAATTGTGCGGTAGTTTAGCTTTTTGTGAGCGAGTCATTTTTCTCGTATTACTTTTTTGTGTTTTTGTGAGTGTGTTGTTAGAAGATATGGTATTGTATGGTATTAAATGGATTTGTTTGTTATGATAGTATGTTTTTATAGGCCAGCAACGCACGCACAAAATAATTGTATTGCGCTCTCAGAGAACTGACCCCTATTCGTATATTATAAATTTTTGTGTACTATGTAGAAATTGCTTTCCTAACCAATCTAATAGACATAATTAATTTAGAATACTACTAATGTCGCCCGGCGGTTTTACTCGCTTTTATGCATGTATTATACCATCCTCTTAAATCACTATCTATATAAAAAAACAGATGTAAAATCGGTTACGTAGATTTAAAGATATAAGCACATTTAGGGACAGACAAAAGAAAGCGAATTTGTTTTATGTTACTAACGACCATCGCAACTCATACGCAAATTAAGCACGCCTTAAGTCTCGTACTTTTGACAGAATTATATGACGAACTGTCAAATCGGCCCGTTTTAAGTTGTTCTTAAATTTCAGTTTCAGTATTCCGGCATAATATGTTACTAATAGTCGCTTAGTAAAGTAAAGATACATTTGACTTTTACTTAAAAAACTCAAAGCTACCCCGGTTATTACTTCCCGACTTTTTTCTATGCAAATGAGACCAAATCTGGCTAGCGAATACTGCATATTTTAACATCATGCAAGGTGGTATGCAAATTGCTTAAACTATTGACATATTCAAATAAGGTGGATTATACCGGTGATTGGTTAGACAAGTGTGTGAATTTTATCCGCAATGCTTTCCCAAAGTGCTGGTAATATGAAAATTTTAAACGCCCAAAATTTGCATAGCGCTGATTGATTTCGTCGTTGATGAGAAATGCTATTTATCTTAGTCGTGTTATGTTTAAGTGTTTATTTATACAATATACTCGTATTGTTCAAATAAATCTTAAAGGTCCGTCCGTTCAGATTTTAAAAGCACTTTTTTGCTTGTATTTTTTTTGTTTAGTATATTCATACTATATTTCTCACACATGCACACACACACACAAACACTCACTCATTTTATCACTTTTTTGGTTCTCTGTTGTATTACTTTTAATTTTATTTAACCTTATTTTAAATTAATCACATAAATGGGAAGGACCAAACTGCTGAGACACAGTATTTATGCTAATTCAGTAGTTGGTTGATCACTTAAATTGTAAATGTTCCGATGACTTCATGACAAATTAATTTATTATTATTATTATTATTTGTTATTTTATGATATTAGTTAGTCTTCATAAGAAGAGATGAGATAAGAATAATAACGGAATACTTATAAGGCTTTCTTGTAAGGCTTTGTTGTTCGTCAGTCTGTCTGTCAAGACCTTTATCTTGCGATCTCATGAAGCGCGGTCTTTTAGCGGATCGATTGACGAGTTCAATTTGCAAAAGGTTGATTTATTTAATATACATTTTTTTGTCACGAGTGTGTTGCTGTCCTTTTTAAAATAAAGAGCGTACCATCTCTTTTTTGAAAATATCTAAGTCGTTTGTGTTCGGGAACCCTGCAAGAGGTAGTTGAGTCTACAGGATAGTCTTGCGTGATGAAAAGTTCCTGCGAATATGTAGTACAGTATACTTAATGGTAAGCTGGTGAGGTACCTTACTGTCCCAAGAGATCATCTAGGGTCTTACCTACCTTTATGCTAAGTTTCAGTCAAATTCATTAAGTAGTTTTTGCGTGAGAGCAACAAACATACTGTACTTACATACGTCTTCTTAAGTAGGATTATATCCACACTAATATTATAATTATTAATATTATAATTAAAAGTTTATATGAAAGACTACGCGGACGGAGTCGTGGGCAACAGCTATCTTAATATATTTAAATAACGTGTCATGTTGTTTGACTCTGAACTAGTGAACCGATTTTAAATTAAATGTGCACACCGTGTGCAGCATAATAACTGCGAGCGAACCCGGGGTTGCTAGTGAAGTATATATTTCAGTTAGCTCACAGTAAATGAACCAATAGGTAATATATTACGTTTTACCATTACTGTATAAAAGCGTGAAACAAAAATCAGGAACAAACAAAAGGCGGGCCGTGGGTCTGACGTATTAATTTAATTAGTTCACAGTTTTCACGATACAATCGCTGGTGGAAATTACAGCTTCATAGATGCAATTAATCATTGGTACACGAACAAAAGCTGAAAGCAGTAGGGCTGCTACGTTTTTGATTTAAAGTAATAATAAATAAATAATACGATTTTTTACATGTATTATGAAAATAAGATAAGAAATAAATGTCGTAAAAATACTTGTCTTTGATAAATTTTATATAGGGAAAGCCTCGCGATTTTCCTCGCATTTATATAATATGTACTATACTTATAAACTTCCTGTTAAATCACTCTATCTGATAAAATATAAATGCATTGCGTAGTTTAAAAGATCTAAGCATACATACTACAGACAGAAGAAAACACACTCAGACAGACCCCAGAAATATACAAATTTACATCTCGATCGACCTTTTCACCTCGAAACAAATACTGAATTTGGCTGAAGTTTCAATTCTAGCTGAATTTTTGTTTAAGAGTTTAATTATGTATATTACAATGATATATAATATGCTATACCTATTATTACAAATGAATAGGACAAATTGTCTCTAGGATCTTTGTTTTTTTTACATTTTATCATATTTAACGCGATTTCGTAAGCAAATATTTAACCACATTATTAAAAAGAGGATATAATCTTACGTCCATTCGACCTCATGGTTGAAAGACAAAAACTAGTTTCAATTGGCCAATGTATTAACATGAAAAACTTTCATAGCGTGACTCAGATTGTGTCGTCACGTGTTTCAACCAACTACAATCTAAACATGAATAAGAATTCATGTTATAGGTCGGGTCACGGATGTTTAGCGCTGGACGAGATTAGCTGCGCATCGGTAGAATCGCGCTCGTAATTGACGTATTGGTGCGAGAAAGACAACACGACTGGGGAATCAATCAACGCTCGCGCACCCGACGATCACCCGCCCCGCGCGCCGCGCCGTCCCCTCGATACCTTATTTTTGACTTCTGCGCAGGTTTCGTTCAGCGCTAAAGATTCGTGACGCTACTTATAAGAAACTGAACATCATCTAACATTGAATTGGCAAACTGTCCATGAATTACAATTAATACGTCTTTCCCTTAGTCATACAGTGATGTAAAATCCTATCTGGGTCAAGATCGATGAATCATACATTATGTAGATTTACATTTTTGTGATGTAAGCCTTATACCATAGTCGTTTTAGCCAAATTCTTGAATTATTTTAGCACAACTTTATTTTGGACTAGCTGTGTCGCGCGGTTTTACCCACGTTGTTGATTTATTGATTACTAACGACAGATAGACATATGCTATCGCGGAGTTTATTGTAGAACTGTTTAAGGTGGACAATACTGTAGTACAATATTTTGGTCTATCTCGTAGGGTTTAGCCAGCGTTGACAATATAAGCGCAAAAAAACGTTCTTATTTACGACATCACATAAGAAACCTCTAAATTTATCAGTCTTTCTTTATTATATTATGCATGCATAATGTGCATTCTCTATGATATATATTATACATATAAACCTTTCTTAAGAATCACTTTATGTATTAAAAAAAAACTGCATGAAAATCCGTTAAGTAGTTTTAAAGATCTAAGCATACATAGGGACCTACAGACAGCAATAGCAGCATTGTTTTATACTATGTAATTATGATAAGAAGACATCTAGGACTATAATTTTAAAATAATTCAAAAAAATCACAGACAATTATTTTTTACAAATTTTGGCAACCCTACCAAATGCAAACTATAATGCAACTCAGTGCAGCGGCGAAACCTTAGCACAATAGCAAGGCATCAGGGCTGGCGCGAATTAATAGTCGGTGGCAGCCCTAATGAATATAGCTTGCAAACATTGATGCTAAGCCAGCTTATATTAACTTTGGTGCATGGGCAGCATTAGTGCTAAGCTATAACTATAGTTAAATATTATTAAAAATGTACCAGAAATTCACTGAAGATCGGAGATTAATTTTATTACAAATTTGTTTTAGAACTTATCAATTTAATTTAACATTTACAAAAATTCTGTAATAGAACTTTTTTACACGTTTTAAAAAAATCTTCTAATATCTCTTTTGATTTAATTTATCAGTCGTATTATCTTGTTTCATTTTTCATATATTTTATTAAATTCACTATACTCGCTGTAAGCTTTTCCAGAGCTTTGGTAGAAAGCAGCCTAAAACGAACAAATCATATTTATCCTTACTTAATGAATTACTGAAGTCCCAGTGTTTATTACGCTTCCATACAAAAACAACTGAACCGATCGTCATGTAACTTTGTACACATATTCTTGGAGGTATCAGAATGATTATAGGGTTCTTTTAATTTCCGATATTTCTTTAACTACATAACAGATTTCGCTGAAATTTGGCATACAGGTAGACTATGCACTATACTAACACATATTATACTCTTTATCCCGGTAACGATACGGGTAATATTTCTAATATTACGCGGGTAAAACCACGTGTTGCGCCTAGTTTGAAAATAAACCCTTCCATGTATATTCGACCCATCAGTATAACCGATGACAATGGATGATTGAACAATACCAAAAGCTTAAAGCTCTATCATTGAACACCTGCGATTGGCTTCCATACATCGATCACTACCTATACTAAAACTTAAAATCAACTCTTGTTCTTTGACAATAATGTCTCTATTTGTATGACAAAAATGTAGGTATCATTATTATGCGTAGAATAGGCAAATTAACTTGATGTCTTCAATCGGGAATGACTTAACACTTTATAGGTATTGTATAGCACGTGTGTCGTTGTCTAATCGATTAGTAATATAAATTAATTATAGAAAAGTGATATATTATCTAACTGAATAGTACTTCTACAAGGTACCTCCAACAAATGAAGATTTTTTTTAATTATTTATGCCCTATATTACATTTAAATCTTACAGACTATTTGTACAGGGTAGAAAAAATGTCATAGGTGGCCTCATCACTAAAAAATTATTTCTTCCAGGCAACCTTTTATAAATATTTGAAAATAATGACTGGATGGGTAGGTACATTGAGTAGAGTATACATATAAATATTTACGCTTACATAATATTTATTTTCCACTAAATATTAATATCTAATATGTTAATTATACTATCATACATATATGTATACAGTATGTAGCATATTATAACGTACATAATTAATGTTCCTTGCCATATGCTACACTGAAGTACTGATTAGAACAATCGGCTCCTACTAGGTTTAACCAATAGTAAGTGGCAACCTAGTTCTAACCGGCTAAAACTAGGTGTAGCCGCCCTTCGGGTATTAGCCGCAACATATACATTTTCGAACTATGTCAAGATTTTTATATCAATAAAATAGTTTTCATTTTTGTATCAAATCTATATAATCCCATGACTTTTTAATACTATTCTACAATTTTCCATCCTCATGAAAATTTTAATCAAGAGACTGAGTATTAAAAACAAAATTAACATACAAACAAAGGTACTCAAGCAACCAGATGGGAAATTTTCATAGCACGAGCCCGCATATTTAAGTATACAGTTCATAAAACAAAAGCGACCTTCAGTGTACCTTGAGCGACCTTTTATGATCTAGGGCTTAAAATGTATCGTACATCAGATATTGAGTTACCTTGACTTAATATGAACTGAGGTAGTTTTCGTTAAGAAAGTATTTTTAGTTATTTACTTACTCTTTTAACTGACTATCAAAAAAGAGAGGGCGTATAAATTGGACTGCATATAATTAAACCAAACGAAATAAAATTAGATGTATAGTAGTAAGCATTGTTAATCTATTTCTTCTATACTTGCCTGTAAGAGATCGCTGTGTTGTGATAAGGCAAACGTTAACAAGTTCTATCTATGTTCTATGATATGTATAAGTATAAATGTAATGCTTTATCAAAGTGTAATAAATAACTACTTATTATAAAACAAACTCGCTTTCTCTGTCTCTATCTCCTTAAATCTTTAAATCTGCTCAACCGATTCTCATGCGGTTTTTTTAAATAGATAGAGTGATTCAAAATGAAGGTTTATATGTATACTACTTGCATAATATATTCGAGTGAAGCCGAGGCCTATCGATAGTAAATAAATAAAAAATACAGTATTAAAGGGTAATCCAATGAAAGGCTAGTTCAAGAATAAGCTTAGTGTTAACTAACAGGACTCAACATGATTCGTATGGAAAAATTGTATAAGGTCACGTTAACCTTAAGTCCTTATTCCTTATAACCTTGGTCCACTGCACTATAAATTCTGTATAAATTTCAATGCATTTTAATATAAGTCAACACGGCACGTGCTTAAACACGTTTCGTAATACACAATATGTTACTGTTAATACCGTTAATACGTTAGTAGCTTTGGAAACTAGCTTCATACCGCGGTTACGTCTACGTATCTTAAAATACGTATATAAAAATGTAGTTTGTAAAACGTTCCCTTTAAATGTGACTGACAAACTTCTTCAAAGTACCTGGAACAATTAATTTTTTTATTAATATATTCCCACAATAGTAACTATCGAATGCAAAAAAGTTCTGATCAATTTCATTAATACTGCCAGGAAATTAATTATATGAATAAAGGATACATTTAGAATCATTTAAATAAAATACGTCACTTATAATTCTCAAAAGGCAAGAGATATTCCAGTTACTTCAAGCGCTTGAAGTAAGGAATATAATCACGATCTAAAATATGATCAGACAAGTAGAAGACGTAGTTCGGCTTATTATACAGAGAATAATGAATAAATATCAGACCTTATTTAATTTTTTTTTATAAATACATAAGTTAAACAAAATTGATTTCTTTAGAGTTTAAACACTCTATTTTTATAATATAATAATAAAGTTTCAAACCCTATGTAATTATATAATATGAATTAATACAAGTATACATTTATAGTTGTACAACAACATTAATGGTTATAGAAGATTACAAAGCGATGTAATTGCATAAAATTACAATCGCATACATATCTATAGCCTCATATCAGACTGTGTGATTTAAATTATTACTATACTGTTTTACATTTAAAGAAACACAAACGGTGATTTATTTCTAAATTATAAGTCATAGTATATAACTATAACGTATTAGATAGGCATGCATATTGCATATTGTTTATTTTTAACCCAAGACGCAAAAACGACGGGGTGTTATAAGTGTGACGTGTCTGTTTGTCTGTCTGACGCAACGTAGCTTCCAAACGGATAATCCGATTTTAATGCGGTTTTTTGATAAGTTAAGAACATTCGACAGATATTCCTTTCAATATCTGTCGAATGTTCTTTGCTATGTTTTGTGGAATTCGTTCTTCAAGGTCATGGCGTCGTTTTTTAGGTGTGATAGGAATGTTACACGCTCAGTTTGCTCAGTCAGTCGTAGATTAGGCTAGATTCTTGACTAAACTCTGAATGAACATTTAGATATAATTTTATTTGTTTTTACATTGATAAAAAAATAGCTATAAATATAAATTCAAAGCCGTAAAACTAGGCACAGCCTGATGCCTCCAAGAATGATGAGTTGTGTACACATAGGTACACAAACCTATAATTATTGGTCTAGTAGTTTTTGCGAGAAAGCGTAACACATATTCCTACTTTTACATTTATAATATTACTAGCTGTTGCCCGCGACTCCGTCCGCGTTTAATTTCATAAAAAAATTTATACCCCTGGAAACTGAATAAAAAGTATCCTATGTCCTTTTCCTGGTTCTAAACTACAACCCCACCAATTTTCAGCCAAATCAGTTGAGCCGTTATCGAGTTATAAATGGTGTAACTAACACGACTTTCTTTTATATTATATATAGATATGCAATAAGTTCTTATTCACTTACATTTTAGATACAATAGTTTTTGTATTTTATTCTTGATTTATAACTTATTTAATGCTTCAAAGAAATATTGTTATCTAACGATTTACCAGAAATAATTAGCGTCACATAATTTTTGACCACACCTCAAAGTAAAAACTATTATCTTGCTTCCCTAATGGGACAATAACGTATGCTAATTGTACCACCATTAACCATTATGACCAGTTATTATGAATCATAAATCATTAATTATAGAAAGGACTTTTAGATACTTTAAGTATTTTAAACTGCTTTAAAGAGGGAGTCCTCAAAATATTCTAACTTTTGTTAAGTTGTAAATATTATGATCCATACTAATGTTATAAATGCGAAAGAAACTGTGTCTGTCTGTCTGTCTGTCTTTCCATCACGCTAAAACTACTTAACCGATTAGAACGAGATTAGGTACACAGATGGCCTAGAGCCATAGGCTACTTTTTTTAAAATTAACCCCCAAAAGGTTGCGCGGGGGTATTGAAACTTTTTATAATTTTACGCTTTCACGGCCAAACCGTTTGAAATAAAATTTGGTGCACATATAGTCTAGAGCGTGAGATAAAATGTTAAACTGGAAAAAAGGGTTATAAGGAGGGAAGGGGCGGATCAAGTTTATATGAAAGTCCACGCGGACGGAGTCACGGGCAACAGCTAGTTATTATATACATTGTATGAAAAAAAAACAATTTCACGCATAAGAAAAACAAAAACAAAGCCGTTCCCCGGTATTTACCCGTGTGACTCCTGTTCTCGAGGCAATTCCGAGATATGAGCAATCCTATCTTTTAAGCTAGATCAAACTGAACACAATGTGCTACTTTAATTTAAAATCGGTTCAGTAGTGTAGGAGTCAACAAACAACGTGACATGTAATTTATATATATGTATTAAGATTATATCGCAAAATATTTACCTCCCATGCATGAAGTCTAGCTAAAGAAAGGTAAATTGAAACTGACGTGTCGACCTCGAAATAATTTCACTAATACATTTCTTACAGATCGCTATCAAGCTTTAACTTCCAAAGTTTCCAGGTACCAGGTTCGACGCCCGTTGAACAAAGAATGCAATACTATATCGAAATATTCCTAGCCGGCGATTACATGGCCATTGACACGACATAAATCGGACCATACAAAGAGGTTTTATTAAAATTTTGACGAGTTCAATATTTATCTGAAGGTTGGTCGCAATTTAGGGGACATTGCGGTTAAGATTTTTGTTCTATAACAGCATAATAAAGTATTTTTTTTTATTCTACAGAATGAAGTGGTGAGACGAGCTGGACGTCCTCCTGATGGTAAGAGAAAGGCCAGCCCATAACCAATGCAGTGCTACCTAGAACTTTGCTACGGGCAGGTGCACAACATTGACGCTCCCCACTTTGAGTGGGGATTAAATTTACGATTTCTTGATTTATTAAACAAGTACACTAGTCCAGTCCTTTAAGCATAGATTAGGTCAGAATTTGAGATCAAGCTGTAAGTCTGTAAATACTTGTATATTGAAACCATAAAATTTATCCCAAAACCTACACATGGTAGGATATACGCAACTATAAATTCCAAGGTCAAAAGGCCACAAAAGTCAGCTTTTCGTAAAATGTAATTTCGTATGGATAAAGCTACTGCTTTATTTTTAATAGCTATATTGAATAAAGGAGATTTTTCTGATAGTGCTAATATACAATATTCGCTGTTAGAACAAGACAACGTCCACAATTTCTCTATATTTATTTGTAGGTATACTCCGTGGAAATTCTTAATGTTATTCAATTTCTTAACAGTATATAAGTCATAATCTAGTTATTAGTATTGTTAGTTCTTACTTCAGATACTCTATAGTCTATCATATCATATAATAGTTAAGGAAATAAAAGGCTTTATTATTATAATATTATATATAAGTAACAATATATTTTTTAAAGCTTCAACAGCTAACTTAAACCACAATCGTTATCTACAGCAAACATTAGTTATTTCAACTCATTTGTAACACCATACATTTCGTCACAACATCGATAATGGCCGACTTTTGTTTGACATTACAACAGCTGATAATTCCATACAAAGGACTGTTTGTTGACTACTTATGATAAAAATTGCTCTAATCACTTCACAATATTAATTACTTTGGTTAATGTTTAAAGCGTCTTGTGCAATGCTGAGATTTTTTATGGCTTCCTTTTGTTTTTTATTTTACTTAAATAAATATGCGTAAAGAGGGAGAAAAACCCACCGTATGAGCAGTCGCGTAGAATCGTATCTGTTGTCGGCCTTTTATGCAAGGAGTCAAGTGTACGAGAACTTCGCATTAGAAAACTAATTCACATTCTTCATTTATCAATTTTGTTCCTTTGATTTTTTATTAGGTTTTCATAATAAAATTTTAACACGAATATAAGGGTATATATATTGTGTATTACGTTTTAAAAACGCAATAGTAATTAACATCTATTAAATAAAAATGAATTGCAAAATGTGTTGGTAAGCTCTCTCTAACTCGAAAACATGTGAACTGATTTACATAATTCTTATTTTTAGAACTAGCTGTGCCCGCGACTTCCCCCGCGTAGAAAAGTGACTTTGGGCAGCATTTTTGAAAATGCCTATCCCGCGCCAACTGTTCAGCAATTTCAATGTGATTCTTTAAATTGCCATAACATTTTTATTTATCAACCGATTGACATGAATGAAACACTAAATGTTAAGTGAAGTTTACCACAAAATAACTTTGAAAATCCCATCTAGATAGGATAAGCCGTTACTGAGATTAGCGTACACAAATAAACAGAGAAACAGACAAAAATTCAAAAAATCATTGTTTTGGGTTCTATTGCGTTAATAAAGGTCTCCTATAATATTTTTTTCTCATAATATATCTTCTATGTACAGACAGCGACTCGTTACGTTTTTATTGTGTGTATTGATGACGATAATCCTGGTTGTACAAGGATGGTTTTTAAGCAACAAAAATGGTAGGCGTAGGGTACCTAGAAGGTTCCTATAACTAACTCGCATTGAGTAATTTTGTATAATAAAAATCAAGTTAACTTAGAAGTATTAGTTATAAAAGTTTTAAAAGCAAGGAAATAAAGAAAGCTTATTTAAACAATGTGTATGAAGCGAGTAAAACATTATGGCTACTAAAATAGACATTAGATCGTATTAACAACTGTGAGTTAATATTGCTTACTTTGTATTTGATATTTGAAAGCTTTTCCTTGTTCTGTGTTACAACTTATTTCATAATAATTCACTTATAAGTTGAAATGAGTTTAACCGGCTAACTGAGTAGAATATTAGACCTAACAGCAATGATATTATACAATAGATATGTCATAGCCATACAAATCAACCGAATAAGTGTTCCGCACAGCAGCGGTAGCACACATACAGACATTCTACCGCCTGAACAGTGATGTGAAAATGTCACTGTACTCCGGTCTGATGGGCACTGTAGCAGCGAGATTACTGGGCTAATGAGTCTTAACATCTGATGACTCAAAGTGGGGAGCGTCGGTGTAGTGCACCCTGCCCGGAGTTGGGCTTTATAGCAAAGTTCCGGGTACCACTGCAGTGGTTATGGGCTGGCGTTACTCTTACCACCAGGAGTGCGTCCAGCTCGTCTCCCCTCTTCATATCATAAAAAAAGAACATACATACAAATCAAAACGATAGAAAAGTGATTAATGATAAAACCAGCAAGGAAAAAGAGATAGTTGTGTAGTGAACGCACCGGCAACCAATCACCTAAAGGTAAGACGTTCCAATTAGAATGTTTTTGTGTCTTCAAAATTTTGCGCTTATAACATATATATTTAATATAGGCAGAATCATTACTTAACAGCTAATCAAATAAACATTTTCAAAAAATACCTAATTTTCCTGGGTATATGGACTAGGATGTATAACAGATTTCTTTTTTTTAAACCAGTGGTTTCTTAGCTCTATAATATCATACATACATAGATATAACATAGAAGTATAAAAAATACGCCAGTTGGAAATAAAACACGTTATTCCAAACGTTAGAGCATAATAAAAAACATTGTCAGTTAACTTTTGTGTCAATCCGTCAATAAAATATTTTAATATCCATTAAATTTGAACTATTATGTGAATGTTAGTTATTTATATGGTTTTTTGATTTATAACCGATAAAATTTATTATACATTTGACGCTTTGAAAGTTAAATAGGGTTATTATTTAAGTCACGTTTCAATAGAATGAGTCCATTTAATGTCGTCTAATGTCGTTTATGTTTTTAAATATACATTGTACGCAAAATGTAGTTCTTATGGATAGTAAAATAGTTTTATTGGTAACGTTTTTCTTTTCTTTTTCTATTTCTATTTTTTGGGTGCCGCAACTATAGGGTTGCTACGACTGACGGGATCACTAGGACTCTGTCTGTCTGTCCCTCACCAGGGAAATAGTTGAAATTTCGCAGATGATGTGTTTCTGTTGCCGCTTTATTTAAATACATATACTAGAAAGAAAAAAGCTTATAAACAGTCAAATTGAGAAACCTCCTCCTTTTTTTGAAGTCGTTTAATAAAATGAATATTAAGAAGGGCTCCGATACAAAAACGTGTTGTTTTTTTTTTCTTATTTTGGCTCGATATTTATAACAACGATATTGATGCGTAATGTAAGTCACAGAATGCTTAGTTAAATATTTAAACTAGTCGCGTCATTTGGTTTTACTCAAATTTTTTAAACATATAGGCCTTCCTCTTGAATCACTCTATCTGATAAAAAAGTTCTAACTTAATGTTCTAACGTGTTACACAAAAACCACTTGAGTTTGGCAGAAATTTTTAATTTCATATTATAGATGAGAATTTAGATTAATACACGCTCTATTGATATTTTATTTTAGTCTTAAACTACTAGTAAAACCGAAAGATGCGGCTAGTAATTAGAATAGAAAAACAACGAATGTTATATTTATGACAAACGGTCATTAGACCATAATATGGACGTCCACGTCCAAAAAACTAATGCGACGCTACCTATTCAATCATTCCGTTACAATAGACGACATTTCAAGATTAATATTGGTCATTTTGTTATTAACATTGTCAGATTACATCGATTTTTAATCTTATTTTTCGTGCCTCAAATATTTCTTACACCATTAACATAAGGTTTATAATAATTCGAAATATTTACGCCTGGACGTCGAACGCTATTCAAAAGATCCTAATTATAATTTGAACCGTTTAGAAGTTAAATATTTTCGACATGGAATAGACAAAAAAATGTTTGAAGAGATCGTCTTGAGTTTAGTCAACATGGAGAACAAAATCTGTGGAGTTGTCTTTAGTTACTAAAATAATATAATCAAATAACCAAATTTATTTTAATCATTCATAATATGGAAGGGGCAATCTTAAAATTATTACACTGTTTCTGATAAATCAGACATTAACCAAGATTCCTATTAATATTAACTTCAAGAAAAAATAATCTATTATCTTTTACTGAATGTTTTGTCCCGTGTAAAATTTTAATGGGTGTGGGAAGCCTATATTCAGCAATGGACCTCCTACGGCTGAGACGACAATGGCGACGACGAAAAATGAAACGGTGAGGAAAACAGACATAGTTATTATCGAATTTCTTTCTTTCTTTCTTCAAACAGAACCAACGTACCATCAACACATGTTACATGTTATTTTTAGATACAGATTACATTGTATGATGAAACTGAAATTAAAAATTCAAAAGGCGTCTCCACATCTTCCGGCGCGGTCCCGGTGACTCACTCGCGAAGTGGAACGCTGGTACGATCGGGCACCACTTGTAAAAAATGTGTACACACCTTATCTGTTGCATCAGATCGGTATATAGAGTGTTGTTTTTTTACTAATTTAATTTTTGATAAAACGTTTCTCTTGTTTTATGGGAATATTAAAGAGATAAATTTTCAAAACAATGCATCCGCTTCTATAAAACAAGTAAATTTCTATTTTAGAAGATAGAAACATATAATTTTTTAACTATTTTTAAGACCTAAAGGTATTCGTTATTACGGCTAATTTTGTTGTTATTCGTCCTTTTATTGAATATATAATTTTTCGATGCGGTAACGATATACTTATTATTTGTAATTTATGAATGTAGCGACAGCGTTAGCCTAGAAATAAATAAATAAACTAATGATTGTGTTTCTTTGAAGTCTAATACTAGATGTGTGTACATTGTCTAGACATGACTGACGTTAACCTGATTGTATTAGCTTGTGATCGGATCGTAAAGAAAATTACACTGGCTTTATTCATTTGCTCTGTTAAACACTTTAAGTGAATGTTTGAATGACATAATGTTAAGGATATTTTTAAAGGGTCATAATATATAAACATTTTTAAATTAAATTGATTGTCTTGTTGTAATTTGGTTTCCACGTTTCAAGGAACACACGTATCTTAAATAAAATAAAATAAAAACGCCAAAATTAAAATTAATTAATATCAATAATATAAACACCCTATAAGCTGCGCCTGCGCAGGGTGACTCATTCTCCACAAACACTCTCACGGCGGAAGAGAACACATTATTTTGTATTCCATAATAGACTTACAGTATGCTTAAATTATAATATAGGATGTCAATGAAATATGAAGTAATATTATAATAGAATTTGACCGTAATTTACTGTTTTGACAAAGTCGAATGTTTTTTTTAATTGAATGAGGCTGAGTTTAACATGTACGCACGCACGATTTTTGGCAACTCTTTTTTTTATTTTTTTAAGATTCTGTCGCATAAAGCAAACAGCTATATTGTATATATAGAGGTGAAATTAGTAAAATTGTCAAAAGCGTCTGGATTAGTTTACCAAATTTTTAATTTACTAAACTATTCATAACTACTCATATTGATTGCGTGTTAAGCAGTTAATACTCACACCTTTTAGTCACAATACCTTTGTATTTTTGAAACCTGCGATGCATTTGTGAGGTATGTTTGTAGCTTTGCCACTGTTCATATAAAAAGTTTTTCGCGTACCAACAGTCGAACATCTTTGTGAGTTGCCTGCTATTTTAATAAAAAAAAAACATGTCACTAACCATTAAAACTAAGAACTAATTAGTATCAAATTCGTTGTGATGTATCGCTAACTTAAAACGCACTTGTTCAAACAATAGCTACTGCTATTACATCATGATATGTTTGCTGATCACTTGTGTTTCAACAGTGGTCAGTATCAAGTTTACTTGACAACTTAACTAACAATTAGCTTTATGTGTAATACTAGCACTGTCCTGTGGTTCCACCTACACCAAGCAGATTTTTAATGTCTTTCTTTTAGCACGCATATCTGGACGTTTCTTGGATTTCTGTCTGTCGCTAACCAATATATGACGTGGTTATTATATACATAAGAGATTTAAGGTACCTTATGATAGTACAAAATGAAATAAACGTAGTTTTGTTTATTTTTAGAATATTCGTGGATGAACAAGGATGGGTTTATGCAAGACAATGGATGGCAGTGTATAAAATTTAGGGTAGGTAGGTACACCGTGAACTAAGTCGCTTTGGGGCAGATATCTAATAAAAATATAGGATATTTTATTCTGGTAATGACATTGGAATAAAAACTACGCGAGTAAAACTGTTATTCACGCCTAGTACAGTACTTTCATACAAAGCGGACAATAATTCCAACAGGTTACATATCAGTGAGTCACATACCATTGACAAATATAATACGCCCGTAATTAGATGATTCATGACCAAATGATGTAATCATAGACTTTTTATACAAAGCTTTGTGATAAACGAAACGATGTTTAAAATTAATTATAATTGGATAAAAGGTCTTATTAACGTTTAGATAAGTGTTTATATTTTTTCTTTTAATATATAAATGATGTATTAAAAGTGCTGAATATAATTTATCTATACTAATATATAAAGCTGAAGAGTTTGTTTGTTTGTTTGTTTGTTTGTTTGAACGCGCTAATCTCAGGATCTACTGGTTCGAATTGAAAAATTCTTTTTTTATTGAATTGACCATTTATCGAGGAAGGCTTTAGGCTACATAACATCACTTTGCGACTAATAGGAGCGAAGATATAATGGAAAATATGAAAAAAATTATTCATCTTTGAGGGCTTCCTTTGCGTGCGCTGCGAAAACGGTTCAAGATACAAAAATAATATGTATGAAAGAATTATTCCTCTTTAAATGATCTAAAAAAAAGTCCGCGACAGTATATGTCTATCTTCTAAGATTGACTCACTATAACATAATAATAGAAATAGATCCGACGGGGACGAAGTCGCGAGCAACAGCTAGTAATATAATATAAGGATTCGATTTACCTAATAGCCTGTAGGTAAATCGTATCTTTCTTGTTAGCGGAAAATTCACGGACGGAAATATGTACGACGAATCCAGCGCTGAACAAAAAATAAGTTATGTATGACTTAACAGCTTAATTCTCAAATTATTATGTACTTATATTTGGATCAATGAACTTATCTTAAGTAAGCTTAAAACTTATTTTGATCTAGTTTTTTTGCTCAAGAACCGAATGGTATACTAAATTCGGTTATTGGTATTTTGTGAATGTTTTTCCCATTTTTTTCGCAAATTTGAAATTATAGAAATGATTAAATAGTTTACACATTAAAATGACATAGAGTGTGATTTTTAATTATTAATTTCTCTGAAATGTAAAACTTAAGGCTTTAAAGCTCTTGAAGCTTTATTTGCTAATCATTTGCATCAGGCGTATAATAGAAATTATACAACGATCAAATTATCAATATAAGGAAAATACTGATAAATAAATATTTATCTGTAATAGATGAGAGCACTTCATAATTCACTAAGCAAGCCCCTTGGTTTTCCTGCTTTTTTCTGGTCACCTTAAGTTTACCGGACATGCATCTATGCAAAATATGAATATTATTTTAAATACTAAAGGAAAACTTTAAAAAAAGTTACATATAAAACAAACTTTCGCTCCAAAACTCCAAACAAACATCTTCCAAAAACGTTCTGAGCACTTTATCCATACTAATATTAAAAACGCGAAGGTAACTCAGTCTGTATGTCTGTCTGTCTTTCCACCACACTAAAATTACTGAACCGATTAGAACGAAACTTGGTACACAGATAGGCTACTTTTTTTAATCAACGCCCAAAAGGGCGGAGGGGTTGAAATTTTTTATAATTTAACGCTTTCACGGCCAAACCATTGAACCGATTGTAATGAAAATTGGTACACAGATGGTTCAGAGCCTGATAGAAAACATAGGCTACTTTTTAACTGAAAAAAGAGTTATGGGGGGAAGGGTCAAAGTTTATATGAAAGTCCACGCGGACGGTCGCGGGCAGCAGCTAGTTTAACTTTATATACAATATTAAAAGACTAATGTTACAACTGATTATATACCAGATAATGACAGTACTATAGTATGTTGTATGCAATAGTGACCTTGCAACATACAACGTAGATAAACGCACTGTGTACAACAATTTGAATAAATTATTGTGTGAACATTGTTCTTTGTCAACGCTTTTAATAGATTACTTTGACATGCTGATATATGAGTTGCGAATACTTTCGTATTGAAAACAGATAGGTCTAAGCATTTTAAAATTGTCAGGTTATAATTAAGCTACTTGTAAGTATAAAATAATCAAAAATTTCTAAATATATTTTAAAATTAGGATATACCCATTTTCGTTTTGGTAACATCAAATTGTATTTTAAGTGACAGTTACATATAAAGAGAAAGTTATAATAGTCTATATAAAATTAAAATAAAACACCTGCTTATTGTATAAAATGTTTCAAGTTTTGTCAAGATATTATAACATATCACCTATTATTATTTTCAAGCATCGCGTTTTTATTGTTAACTAAGTTAAGGAAAACCCCAAAAAACTTCCTTATATTAATACAATGCATACGGTACTATACTATATTTTATTTTTTTATCAATAAAGTAAAAGCGAAGTGTGTTGTTTCTCAAATACTTAATAGAAAAACTGACTTGTTTACACTATACATTTATAATTATTTAATTATTTCGTAGTAGTAATAAAAAATGTATACAAAGACATTTTTAACGACAGCGCCACTCATTTCTCACTTATTTTCCGTACAATTAGTTGAATCACTCACTTTGTAATTGCTACTACATTTTTAGATCATTGTACTTGTGTTTTCTACTGATCATTAATAATACTGGCTGACCCATGCCCACTTTGTTGGACATAATGATAACAATCCTTTTTTTATATAGCCTATGACCCTCAGCAATAATGTGGCTAGTTCTATTGGTGAAGGAATTTTTAAAATCGGTTCAGTAGATCCCGAGATTACCCCTTACAATTTAACAAACACACAAACTTTACTTCTTTATAATATTAGTATAGATACAGGTAATATTATCGTGCCAAAAATATTCGTAATTTGTAAAAAGGAGAACAGCCTCTTAACACCATAACTATAACATTTAAAATCCCAAATAACTGCTTTAAATTTTCCACCAACCTAGACAATTTTTTCCCTTTAAAATTTGCGATCTCTATGACATTATATTTAATATATATTTTTTTGTGCTATAATTTCTATCAAAAAGATTGTAAAACATTACTCGTTTTTAAATCATTCCTAATTTCAAGAAACATGTAACACTTTCTCTTAACCATAAAGTCTTTAAAATTTTAATTGCTATCTCGCATCTCATAAATCTTACAACTTGCTAAACAATAAAACAATGCACTAAAACGTTGAGTACATCCTAATTATTGTACTTGTTCACAGCCACAGGGCGTGACGTGCAAATCTTCAAAATAACACTAATGATTGTAATGATTTCACATACAAATTTGATGATTCGTTAAAAACAGTCCTTAAGTACTACGGAATAAAGGCCAGAGTTGCTAAGCTTGGTAACAGTTTAAATTTGTTAAGACACATCTTCTGGGACAAGGCGAGTGAAGACTTTATTAATCCTATCACAAATGATGATCGCTTCTTGGAATTTATGTTTTCACTTGATGCTTTGGTTTTTAAGCTTTGTTCTGAGATTGACAGATTGGCGTTCTAACTTGTTTTACACGAATATAGAATAATAATAATAATAATAATAGGAACAGTGGCTTCTACTACCGACGTGATAACTATAAGTGACTAGGCAGAGCTAGTGATTCCTCAAATTAAATGTTATGTGTTGCAAATGTTTTAATGACTTGATTTATTGCCTACAAAATATTTAATTGTAGGCGTTTCTAACAAAGAGTATACACAACCGTTATGTCGATTGATATTCGACACCCAAATGGAGCGATGTACTTTCATCTTCGAATAACGCCACTGTGATTCATTTACAACCAAAATTAAATTCGAATTAAAATCTGACCCAAATAAATTCAGACGAAGAGAGAAAGTACTAATTGTTTGGGTGTACCGTTTTTTATTGATGAATATTTATTGTTACAAAACAAAGATTAATGTTAATAGCAAACATAGGATGATGACTCGCAAGCATTTAGTAGTATTCCTTACAGCATGGTTTCTTACAGGGCTTGTAACTGCCTTCTGAACAAAGAAAAGCGCGAACTTTCTTCGCTAAAGGACAATCCAACCTACCACAAGGCCCGTGGACGTCTCTTTTGTTAACGAATTGACCAGGTTTATAAGGTTTACCTTTAACCTTTTCCCCTGGAATAAATTGATGCTGACTGCCTCTGTATTCCATTCGTTTAGGACAGTTGGTACCACCACAAGGGCCTTTCGGGAAGCCCATAGCAAGAATCGCTAATTCACTAGACGTGTACGGTGCAACAAAGTCATCATAAACTTTCGGTTCCTCTACTGGCCTTATTGGTTCTTTGCTTATATCAGGTGCACCAAAAAAGTATGCAACTGGAGGAACAGAATCTATAGTCGTCCCTTCCCAGTGCCTAACAACTTCCACATCTTTTAATTTTAGGTCATCTGATAAATATTTCCGACCCGGCAGCCTCTCCATTTCTGGTAAAGCGACGAAATAAGTGACGATGCGATTGCCCAAACACGTAAGGCGAATAAAGAACTCGATCTCACCAGATGATTTCAGATCTTCCTCACATTGTAGAGGTCTCGTCAATTCTACTGTATTCGTTACCATTTCAGGTTTACTTGTAGTTCTAAATTCCGCTTGGTCCATATCCACTGGATTTATATCTCCCGATTTTTCAAGGCATTTGAAAAATGACTCGTGCCATTCCACAACACAGAAGCCGACGCAATTCATTTCCTGGTCTCGATTCCAGACCGTTATGTGAATTGGCGTTTTTTTTAATACTTCTTCTAATTTCGACGGTCGAGAGAGAAACATAACAGAATTGCCAACTCCGAAGTATGGAGGTTGGGGTAAAGGTTCGGATGGTAGAACTATTTTAATTGGTGCAGCTTTGCCTTTCTTGCCTTTTTTCGGTTTTGGAGGCTTTTTACCTTTTTTGCCTGGCGGGGGTGGTGGTGGGGGCGCAATAAAGTTATCGTGCGCAACATAGAAATCGAATAATGGTAAGCAATTCATTTGCATAGTGCACGTTTGCATGAACTTCATTTCTTCCTCTGAAGGCATCGGCGGCTCTTTACCCTTCTTGCCTTTTTTAGGCTTCGCTGCTTTAGCGCCTTTTTTGCCTTTTTTGGCTGCTTCTGCTGCTGCTAGCGCTTCGGCTTCCCTCTTTCTTTCCTCTTCTTCCAATCGAAGTTCATATTCATCTTTTTGCGGAGGCTCAATTTTTAATACTATTTTCTTTACAAAGACTTCTATCATAAAGATTTGCTCCATTTTTAATGCTGAAATCAAATTTGAATAAAGAAGTACATATTTTGTTTACTTTAAATGTTAGGAGGTATATTAAATTGGGTTGTACAATATTAAATTTAAGCAATATCATTACCGTTTGTTCTCTGTTGTTTTAACCCTTATCAATACAAAATAAAGAGAAAAGCATTATATTACATTATATTTAACTGGAATTTAATAAGATAAGTAATATTTCCGAAATTAAGTGCAAAAACCACAGTGAATTTGATTGAAGTCTGTAGGAATGACACGATGACAAATCGTTGTCAAAAATAAAAAAAAGTACTATGTAACCTCTTTGTGTTTGAAACTTTTAAATATTAACTGTCATTCATACTATTATTTATTAGCTGTGCGCGGTTTTATTACAGCTTTTATGACACGAAACTACAAAGCAAAACTCATCAAAATCGGATCAGTCGTTCTCGAATTATATTTTATAACTAACTTGTTTTTATATATTGTACGTATAAACGGGATTCTGTCTGTCTCTAACCTAGGATTTCACAATAAAAGTTAAAACTTTATTACATTGAAAAAAATGTCTCGAACAACGTGAATGACTTTAGGATTGTTATAATTCAATTTAATTATCTCAGATCGTACCTATTTAGCTCAAAAAAGGTTTCTTTAAAATGTTCAGGAAACGCTTCAGTCCAGTACAGCCCACTATAATAATAAGAATACCTTTATTACCTACATACGTAGCTAGAATAATAAAAACGATATCATCAAAAGCTAAAATATAATTATATTATCTAAGTTCATACGTAACTGTAAGGGTTAAAGATATCGTATAGAATCGATACAAAATAAAAAATACACCTAGTATAAAAATCAAAATTTAAACACTTATTTTTTCATGTATTTACTACGGTTTTAGTGAAATTTGAAAATTTTCACTTCTTTCAATAACCTCCAAAAGTCCTTCCACAAGTAACCTTATTTTTTTGAAGTCGGTTAAAAAGTAACCAACATAGGCTTTCCAATATCAAGACTACCATTGCATTAAATTTATTTAAGTAGCTTCAGTTGTTTATTCGTTACAGGTAGCCAAACTTACTATAATATTTATTATAAAGCTGCGGTATTTATTATAAACAAACCATTCCACGATACCTAAAGAAATAATAAAAATATTACTAAATACGTATATACGCTAAGACCCACGACAGACCAATACGATCGTATAGAATCAAAACAAGACAGTATAAAAGAAAAAAGGCCTGCAGAGTTCAACCGTAGGGTCACGTTTACGCACGCGGGTACGCGAGGGCGGAGTGGGGGAGTTGCGCCTGCGCAAGACAAGTCTGTTTGTTGCGAATATAGATGTCTAGATGCGTCGTATTGTAAATGTGTAATTATTGTATGAAATAAGGTTGTGTTACTTACTTTTAGTAATATTGTTTTATATTGTTGTAACATAACATTTATAGTTAGTTCAAGATGTTATTATGCTTGGAATATATTTTAAAGAATAGAAAAAAACGAGAAGGATTTGTCTAATGCCTATAGTACTATAATATGTATGTAGTATTTAATTTTAAATTCTAGAAGTTGACACGTCAATTTCAATTTTTATAAGGATGTATAATATATTCAATAAATATATAAATATAAATTTTTAATACATCGTGTGGGATTATTATTTACTTCACTT
>JADANM010003353.1:6860832-6876484 GCA_026213755.1 Eurema hecabe
ACCTAGTTGTAACGAAGATCATATTAGAGAAATAAAAACCACAAAACAAATATACTCAATCAACCATCTCGTATCTAGAACTTTAAATCTATGTAAAAAGCGCAACAGAGACGCAAAGCTCTACCCATCCCTCTCGCACGGTGATATTTCAATTTAGAATCGCGTTGTACGTTATAACTTCTTAGTGCTTATATCTAGATAGCCTAGGTAATTGAATGCGGGTATTGCATTATTCAAACACTAAATCTAGGTTTCTTCAGTGTTATTTATTTGAAAATGACTATTTACGACGGTTGGTTAATTAAAGGTTGTGAAATCATTTAATTTTGTACCTTTTATTTACCTACCTGAGTGTATTAACTATATGAATAGAATTTTTACTACTTTTCAATGGTTGTAGAATATATTACACAACCTTTACCCTTGAATTCATATTTGCACGTTGAAAGTTTATTCTAATGAAATACCCTTAAATGATTCTAAATCGTTGCAACTTAAAATATCATAGTCTGTCATGTCTGCAACTCCATAAGAATTAGATAGATGCATATCTCATTTTTTACGGACAAGGGTTTATTTTTGACTTTCGTCTGTGTGAAATTACTCCTCATATTATTATATCTTAAATCCTACTTTAGGCTTGATAGGCCGTGATAATCCCGGAAATTATATTTCGCAACGAATGTCGCGTCATCATTATCGTAATAATAAGAAGTCTCTTTGGGTACCAAAACATTGCGATTTCATTAAATTATTTTTCGAATTGGTTACTTAACGTATAAAGATAGATTAATCCAGGATATGTACCATAGAACAAAGTCAGTCCAGCATACACGTGGAAAGCTACCAAACCTTTTGCTTTCGTACAAGTAGCAACTTGTATAAATTGGGTCACACGTTGTACTTTCAAAAAACAAAACAAAAGTCTAAAGCAATAAAGAAACTAATATCTAAAGAGTCAACACGGTAATGATAGAGTACGTTTCGATGCGCAGGCGTCGCTCGAGAAACCGGTAGCCGGTGCAGCTGTGCGTTTTGTTAGGCTGCGTTATAATTGATGTGAGTTTTTTGTGGATAGATTTTTTGAGGCTAATTTTTGCCTTAAGTGGTGAAGAAAGATCCCTATGTATCTCGTAGTAAGTTGTTTTTGTAAGTTGTCAACTTAGATTATGAAACTTTAGCAACTTTTTTATACTAAGGCAATGCTCGATGAATATTCAAAATGCTCTCGAAAAGGAATGTGTGTCAGACTATTGCTGATAAAGGGGTCTCGTCTCACCAAATCAACTAGAGGTGACGAAAAACTGTACATAATTAATTCTCTCTAACTTTCCTCTTTAAGTACAAATTTTATTACCTTTTTCCAAAAAAAAAATTTAATCCACTAACAAGTATAATAAGGAAGTATCTCTTAAAGAATTTGGTGCTAATTTTCAATGAAAACATATTTTTCCTAATCACTATTCCATATATCCGCCGAATCCTGGACGATAAGACAAAGTGAGAGAGCAAAGATTGACGCTTTTGAAATGTGGTGTTGGAGGCGTATGTTACGCATTCCATGGACGGCACGCCGAACCAACGCATCCATCCTGAAAGAGCTCGGTATTACCACAAGGTTGTCCGCTATCTGCTTCCAGCGTATTCTCAAGTACTTCGGTCACATCGCTCGTGGGAGCCCTGATAACCTTGAGAAGCTGATGGTTGTTGGTCAGGTCGATGGTAAAAGATCACGCGGTCGCTCACCTACTCGCTGGTCAGATCTCATAAAGAAGCTTACCGGCCTACCAATAACTGAAGCTATGAAGACCGCCAAGGACAGGCAGACATGGAGAAGTCTCGTGCTAACTGGACACGACCTTCAGAAATGAAGACACCGATTAAGAAGAAGATTCCATATATACGATAACAGATCTAATCTACTATCTACTAAATAAACATAGACAACAAAAAACCTCAGATTATGTGAATTTATTATAAGCTCTAGTAAGGCTAAGAAAGTCGATATTCATTAATTATTCACATTAAGAGCCAAATGACACACCATACCGCCATTTACGTAGAAATGAGTTTTGTGAGTCACTTGTCATGAGAAATAATTTATAGCATGCTTACAAGTCATTGTAGAACCGCTATACTAAAATGAACAATACTATATAACAATACTATATATGTATATAACAATTCAAAGGCCGGCAACACACTTGTGATAACACGCTGATGGCGCGCCAGCTCATTTGCCTGTCTTATACATATATCCATATTAAATGTGCTACTCTTTACTTGGTAAATTTTATTTATTACAACAAATAATATACATACAGACAGATTTTTCTATTAGATTTTTATATAATTATCGATATTATAGATAGTCATCCAAATATTCACGAAATATTAAAATGAATTTCGGTGGACTAGAATGAATATAGTTTTGTATCTAATTTCTCCATTTACATAACCAGTATTTATTGTCCATTTGTACAATTGCTGTCGTTATTTAAATCACACTATGTCAATGTTAAGCCAAACGTTAATACAAATTTGCTGTTCTAAAATGAATGAGATTTCGTGTGCAATGTAAACGCAGCCTAACTAAGCCTCTTATGTCTCAAGCTCTCTACTTCAAGCGTAGTACAGCTTTGTACAGCGTGTTTTACAATGACTTGTATGTGTATTTTATTCTATTTGTTGATAGTATAACGTTACATATTTTAATACGTAAATTCTATTCATTATCTAAAATTCTTATTTAATAATAAAAAAAGATACACTGTAGCATTTTATTTTTTCAAAAATATGCAGTTATATTTATAACTTTTTTTTAGTACACAAAAACTCAAAAACGGGTAAGTTACTAAATAGGATAACTTAATTCATAAGCTATTTTGATGTTAATTATATGTAGATACATAAGTTTATTGTAGGTAACTTAATATAAAAAAAATCGTAGTTTTTGGGCTATAATGATTGTACCTATTCAAACATGACTTCCAATTAAATTAATTTTCTATGTTTAGTTTAGCTATAACTTAACTGTTATTACGTTAACAATTTTTAAGTAAGCTGATAAAAAACTTGATTCTAACTTTACCTTATTTTAATGACACATTTCCAAATAAAATACAATTTAAACGGTCTAAAACTTCCGTTACTTGTAGCCAAGTTGAAATTAAAATTGATGACTTAAACCTCGGGCCGCTCAAGTTACTTAACTTAAAATATGAGCGATCGTTAAGTTGGAAATAAGTTTCCTATACTTTTCATTAAGTGAAATATCAACGTGTAATTTAATTTTCAAAAACTTTTAATATCTTTTACACTTAGACTTAAGGAAAAGTGTGTATTTTTAAATAGATTTTTCAAGTACCTACTTGCTTTCATTTTATGCAGTATAGTCAACAGTACCATGTCATATAACGAAAAAAAGAAAGTGATTCAAAAAATGTTTCTTATTAGTTAAATAGTCAATATAGAAAAAAATTCATGGTTTAACATTAAAAAATAAGAGCTTGCATACAAAGTTTGTTAAAGATAAAAGTTTGTAAGCTATGTTAACTGAACCTTAATGCTATCTCTAAACTAAATTTTATCAAAACCACTTCTCTGGTCGACTCATTAAATCATTACAGAGTAACTTACTAATCATCATTATCATCATTATAATGTCATCCTAATTCTATAAGCGCAATTTCTGTACCAAATTTCATCTAAATCAGTTTTTCTATCGACCTATAACACCAGAAGCTCTACTACGAACACAATCGTTGTAGATTTTTAATATTTTTGAGCAACTTCGAATTAATGTAAAAACTTTTTTGTTTCGGTTTCGATAACATTCCGATAAACTGATGTGCGATCCGCTTCTTTATTAGAGTATATTAAGTCTCATAGCTCGGTTAGTAGTATCAAAAATTTTCGATATCGACGACGATTGTGTTCGGAGTAGAGCTTTTGAAAAGATTATCTGTCGCATTAATGACGTCACTATAGTAAACATAAATAGTACGTTAAAGCTACATTATTTCAAAGTAACATTAACATCGATGTCAGGCATCCATCACTGGTTTGAGGCCATTTGCAGGTGGCTCTGTTTGTGCAAGGAATCTGTTCACTTCAATTAAAACTTGAAACAATAAACGAACGGTCAATGTGCTTTTGTCGGGGACAAGGGATGGGTGAGGGGCGGGAGATTTATTTTTATATACTTTATTGAACTAGTACTACTAGCCGCGCCCGGTGGTTTTAGGTACACGTATCTATAAATTACACCACCCACCTAATTATAATAAAAAGGCCTGTTCTGCCGTAACACAGTCTGTGACTAGCGCGGAGGACAGTGCTCATACGCAACACAAATTATTTCATAATCTTATTCTTATTCTTAAAAACAGCTTTTCCGTACTACAGGTTGCCTGTAAGAACTAATAGTGATAAAGCCGCCTATTGTCAAAGCACTATTTGCTGTATTTTGATTTCTATTTTTAAAGTGTCTTTCTGTATTGTACATAGTATATTGACAATAAAGAATTATTATTATTATTATCTACATAGTATAAAACAAATTCGCTGTATCTGTCCCTATATCGCTAAGTTCTTTTTAAGCACACTAAAGTGTCATAACTTACTTAAACTTATGTGTTAGTAAGTGGCTTCCTTCTTTAATATTGTATATTTTGTTTTGTTTATCATAATAGGACTTTTTACACTTTTTTTTAAACTGACTTTTTAAACTAACTAATCTATCATAGTAAATCAAAAAAATTCATAATATTTGCTATCGATTTATAGATTACCATTTCCATAAAATGGTAGCGTATAAGTGGATAACAAGTTACTTAAATTAGAAATATGTAATTGATGTATACACAACAATAGTTTTTTGTCTTCTCCTAGACTCGAGCCTTTATATTTAATAAGAAAACAGACACAATTCATCGTTAATACTTAACCTGGAATACATGTCTTAATAATAGTGAAAATACAATTTGTAGCAGTTTATAGTAGTGTTAGTTAAAACGCCCTAATTCTGTGATCGAGCGCAGTAGCGTCAGATATAACATAAAATTTATTGTTTGAAAATATCTCTCGTGAGTCGACTTTATGTGTTTTCTTAAATTACGCTAATGTTTCTTGAGAATTATGTTATTTGTTACATCGAGTTTGAAACATTTTATAAACATAATATTTTCATGTCAATATTTTGTTTGTTACTGATTCCTATTAAATGTTTGAGAAGCTTGTGTTATGGCAACTAGATAACGGAATAAATTACATATACATACTTTTCTTTTGTAAATACATACATGCAATACATAGCAACACCCAGACTAGATCGAACCCACGACCCTTCGCGCAGAAAGCTCTTGTGTATAAGGAATTAAAAATACCTATATCTATATAAATCTATTGTGTAAGTTTTTGACTGAATCAGTGCTAAAAAATAAATAAATAAATACTTAAATTTGTAGTCTTATCCAAAACTATTCGCCAAGCTGTTTATATTATTTTTTACTCCTACTAAAGTTATTCTAAAGGATATTAAACACCAAATTAGACCCACAAAGACGTAATAGTCGGCGAAATAACACAGTCTATTTATAGAGAAAACATTACGTGACTCTGTGAACTAAATAAATAGTTTGACACAACATGACCCTTCCTAACTAATTGACAGTCGAGAGCCATTGTCCGATAGTTTTGAGGATTTGGGAATTAAGGATCAGATGGAGAAACCTTTTAGTAATTAAATTTAGTATTAAAATAATCTAAGCTAGTATTTGTAGTTAATTGCTACAAAATCGTTTTGTTCTGATAATGATTAATTTCTAGTATTAATAGGTATGTTTTTACTTTTAATCTTTTAATCTTAGGAACCGTCCTAAGTTTGTTATTTCTGTGATGTATATTCATGTCATGAGAACCTCCTCCTTTTTTGAAGTCGGTTAGTAAAAGATGTCACTTAAGTAATTTACATTTTGTATATGTACTATTTTCTCAAATGTGGGCTGTATACCCGCCTCGTGTGTAAAAAAATAGAGGCTTTTAACCTTAGGTAAATCTATGACATTAATGAGTTTATTACAAACATACGCTTCAACTTGACGGAACACTTCATTTAACAATAAGCATAGTAACAGACTACCAAAAACCAAAACTTACCGTCAAAATATAACAATTAATTTTCCACTTCCGCAGACCACTATCCACTCCTGTCACTCCACAGCTTAATCAATAGGAAAAACACTCCAACACCCATTTTGCATATGCAAACATTATGCCACTGACATTATATTATCATAAACCTACAACCTTCAACCTAATTTACACCTTAACGTTACGAAATAGCGTCCAAAATCGCACAAACTATATCCAGTCTAGCAATTAGCGCATAGAAAAGCTAGTTTTTAATTATAGCATATAGCATATAGCATTATGCTCTCGCTATTAAAATTAAGATCTCAGACATTATTTATATCAGCGTGTCGTTATGTTTAATCGTTGATTGCAAGCTTTAAATTACAATTACAGTCTGTTACTTGTTAGCATTACAAGTTATAAAGATAAATAATATGTTAGTATAACTGTTGGTTATTTTAACGACAGCGTTTATGAGAAAATATTTTGCTTTTGCTTCTGAACCGGTGGTATAACTGCTTTATAATACTACGACGATTCAAGTGTTGTATGTAGCGTAGTTGAATAAAGAGTATTTGATTTTAGCATAATTATAGTATAGATTTAATATGATATTTCAGAGGTCCAAAAACAACTTTTACTCATAATTGGCCTAAAAATAGTTATAGATAAAAACACATTTCAAAAGCTCGAAAACTCGTAAAAGGATAAAATAATTAATTCAAATTTAATTTAAAGGTAAATTTATTATATTAGTAAATTTATATACCTACTATGTTTTTATTGTTATTTCGTGCACTATCCTAAGTTTTTTTTTATTTTCTGCACAAAAGCCAAAATAGAAATAAAATTTAAAAACAATTCATAAGCACTGCTTAAAATTGAAAACGTTGAAACAGCGGTCCATTGTTCACGATTATTTTTTGTGACGTCACGAATTTGCTTAAACTAATTGGGTATGCAGAATTGGAGAGGCTATCCAAGTCTCCCGCAGATAGCTCCGAGATCAAAACAAACGAACATAATTGGGTTTCTACTTAACTCGAAAATTTTGTTAAATTCAACTCAGCTGTATTTGAGTTTCACTACAGACGATGTTATTTAAACAAAAATCCATGGCTTGTACTTTAATTTTACGAGACAACATATACTTCATTATAGTACTATTGCACTTTTTAACCGACTTCAAAAAAGGAGGAGGTTCTCAATTCGTCCGTATGTGTAATTTTTTTTGGTACCGACTTCAAAATTATAAAATAACAATTAAATAATTTCTTTATACTAAATGAAAATGTGTATTACTTTGTGGAAAGAAAATTTATTTTTTAGTTTGAAGTCGGTTTAGTTTTTGTTAAAAATTATTTTAAGTACATTTGCACTTAGCACTTTTTTATTTCGTCAAGATTGCATCTATGCACTTTTTTAAATTATCTTTTGTTTTCCTTTTTGTCATTGCTTTTATTTGCGGCTTAGGTATACATATTTAAAGGCATAATATTTTTTGTGTATCATACCACGTATTTTTTTAAGCTTTATAAAACTAAATAAGTATTATAATTAGGGATATTGTCGACATTATGACTTTCAAATCGATTTTATCAATTCGTCTACACATCATCATACTTAACATAACTACATATGTACATCTACATTATAGGATATATCAATCCTATATCGAACAACAAAAGCTCAACGAATCCACAAAACGACCGCAACGAAAACGGGATAAATTCAAAATCTGAAAAAAGAGGAATAAACTTTTAAATGACGTCACACATCAATTCCACCGTCGCCAATGTCCGTCATTTTTTGCTTTTTGTTAAAAACCCATAGAGATATAAAAATAAATGAGGCTTCGCGTACGATGGGGCGCAGACAATAGTTCGGTCATTATATTCGGTCATTTGACGGCGAGGGGAAACCTGTGTTGTGATTTTACTTAAAATTATATTCTAAATAAAGATACGAATAATGTCTAAAGAGACTTAGAATGTTATAGAATACAGCTGAATTTAATTTTCTGATTGGGATAGTAAAAATGTTGTCTGAAGAGAAGCTTATTTAAAACAATCTGTTTCTCGCTATTTAAATAATTAATTTTACCAAAAATTACCTAAATTGGTTGAGTCGTCTTCGAATTCGTCGTGCAGTTTTTTAATACAAGAGAATGAAACGATTACAACAATGCACATCTCTAAAAATGTTTAAATCGGGACTTCTATACAGGTTAAATATTAAAATATTTTATAAACCAAAGTATCTTAATTAATACAGTCGCCTTAGAGCTAGACGTGGTTATATACAATAAATAAAAAATACCGACAGCAACGGTGCACTTTTTTGTACACGACCAATTCAAAAAACAATGGACAAGCTCTAAACAAAAAAACACTGAGCCATCAAATTAAAATTAATGATTTATCCGCAAGCCTCATCGTCACTTAAAAAGGGAGGACCCGAATGTGGTCGTCATAAAAATGTGTAAAAATTCCTCATCCCGTAATAAAGGGGAGGGTAATTGTTATTCCTTTGACGATATTGTTATTTTTGCGTACAATTTGACGTAAAGATCGTCTCTGAGAAATTATTTGGCGCAATATGCTTCGCTGGGCGGCAATAACGTGCTTTTGCGAGTTAAAGGGCCAGAATAATTCGTGACTTATATCAATACTTTTGTTTTTCTGTAAAATATAATATACTACAAGCGTATTTGTCCATGATCTAAATGTATAATTCTATTTTTAGTGTCCTATTTTGGGGTCCAAAGAGCAATTAGGATAAGTAAAAAAATTGTCATTTCGCCGATTGGATTAGAACATTACTTATTAGTTACCTATATATCATATTATTTCCAGTCTCACAATAAAACGTTTGCCAGATTATTAAGCTTGATAATAAAAAATGTTTCTTCTAAATATTTTTGAGAATCGGATCATGTATGTACATATTACATTCTTTAACCTCGCAGTTTTAAACTTTTTCTTCTTACAATACGTATTGTAGATTAATCTTTAGAACTTTCCTACAGTAATAATAAGATAATTTATTCTCTAAAGATTAACAAATCACTAAATCTTTTTTAAAGAGCATTGTATGCGAAGCGAAATAATAAAAACATCACGGATACGCGCGTGTCATGGAATTTATTCATATTGTAACAATTAACAAATTTCACCACATCATTAGAAACTCTTTGAATTATGCCGAAGACCTTAAGTCCACGGAATAAGGGATATTTCAGAATAAATAAAGATGAACCAAGTACAATAGATAAGATTGTAGATGGAAGAAATGGTGTGCATATAACAGTGTTTTTTACTGAAAACAATGATCGTGGGAAAATTCTGAAGTAACTGTATAGTGGAAAGTAAAGAACAGTATGAATCATATAGCTCTTTAGATATGTCAAGACTGGTTTTTGATAAAAAAACAAAATAAGATTAAAATTGTTCTGTTTTATTTTAGGTTTGAAACTACATACTTAACAATATGTAAATTGAATGGAAAATATTTTCTTTACATATATTTATGTAAATCTAGATTTATTTTAGTTTTATAGGTTAGTAAGGTTTGCGAATAATAAATGATTTTTCTCATACTAAGTAGTTCATAATTGTTTTATGCACTTCGACCATTCAAAGATACTATTTTTAGTCTAGTTGATTATTGTTCAGTCATTTGACTGGTACTTTATACTTTACTATATAAGCGGTATATCTTCCCAATATAACATTTTACAGATTTGTGATTTTTTCTACTTCTACCAACAGTTTTTTTTTAATTATAACTAAACACAACGTTTACAACATATACTATCTCCTCACTATGAAAGTATATGATATAAAATTGATTTCAAAAATGTTATCATCGTAGTCCATCAGTTTTCTATCAAAAAACAATTACCTCTTACAAACAATATGTATCAGATTGTTAGCGGATGCTACCTTGGCCACGAGAAGGAAATTATTAATCTTTATAACCTTACTCTGTATGACTGTGCTTGTAGGAAAAATAATTAAATCCTCGTTAGCGTTTACTAATATATGGGTGGTCTTATTTTTGTATTTTGAATACATTAGATACTAGATCATGAACTGAGTTATGTACATTGATCTTAGCTCGATATAGGTCACACCAGGATAGTCCCACTTTTTTAAAGAAAACTAGTGTCAATTAATTTCACCTCGTGTACCATTAACCTCGAGATATCGACGTCTTTATTCTTCTATCTCACCTATTCCTTGTTTCTGAAGAAAGAAGGAATATCCGATAATAATCCGAATAAACGAAAATCCTTATGAATAAGGATTTTCGTTTCCATTTTGTAAATGAGAACATTTCTTAACCGTTTTATCTTTTCTTCTTTATTTGCCACTTTCTTACAATTTTATTAATGAAAAGCATTTTTGATGAGCAGCTCTTGAAATGATCCAAGTTTAGGTTCTCGCTATAACAAAAAAAAAAACACAAATGCCACTCATTTTAAAAAATCTACTCCCAATCCAATAAAATTTAGCAAACATTCTACTTGACTCATCATAACCTAACCAATTGCAGGTACTACATAAAAACTAAATCATTGAACAATAACCACCTATTTTTCACGGTACGTTAAAATGAGTCATGCTCCTAACGGATCTACAAGCATTACCGTCGCGTGCGCAGACGCACACTCGAAGCATATTGCAGACGTCTCTATAGGAACACATGCAAAATCCAATCTTACGTTGAAGTAGTTAGAGTTCAAATTAACAGAACAAAAAGTTAAACGTAAAGTAATTAAAACAATATCAGTTTTTATAACCTGGGTCAAGTTCAGACTTGCAGTTAATTCAAGCGTGAAGATCGGATGTGTATTGTTGCAGTTAAGTTTTAAGTAATAGGCACTAATTGTTGTGAAGAGATCACGGAACATATTTGGGTAAGACTTAGTGCTGATTACAGATTTTCTACGGGTACTTGAAACTTTATGAGGATTGGAAAAATTAAATAATTCAATATTTCAATATCACTTTGATGAACAATATTGTTAAGAATGTTACGTCATCTACAATCCAATGTGGTATTTTAATCATAAATTTTTATCAAAAAGGCTTTGTATACATGTGTTTTTTTGTTAGTGAGACATTTAGGAGTGGTTGCTGTAATATAAGAAACCGTTATATTAAAATGTATTGCTTTCAAATAAATCATAATATTATATGATGAAAAAAATTAACTGTCTGTTCCCGTTTTTTTACCCAAAAGGTACGGAACTCCTTAAGTGTGTTATTATGTTATTACATTATAATTAGAATTGATTAAATATTTAAGAATATAATAATGCAATGTCCTATTGAAAATTTCCATGTAGTAAGTGTCACAAATATTCGCTAACCGGAGCCAGAACTCCTATCTCAATTACAATGTAGATGAAAGGTTTGTATCCTTAGTGTCTTACAAACTATTTAACATAGCTCTAATTTGGTCCTTGGCGGTTCAGACAAAGCTTAATTACAACATAAACACAAGTGATCCTTTGGCTAGGGTTGTATGAATAGTTCGTTATATTGGAAAGTTTTTTATAAAATCAACTTTGAAATGAAATCATAATAAGATGACTTTCTATAATCTAAGTAAAACCAAAAAAAAAGTTTGTTTGCTGTTCCAACTTAAAATTATTTTTTACTCCGAAATGGATAATATTCATATATTTTTCTATAGTTTTATAGCTAAGCTAATGACTGAGATGAAGCTGAATGCACTGAGACGAATGCAACGTATTAAAAATCTTCAAAATCGAAATAAGCGTTTTCTACTTATTAGAGGTATTCATTAAATTGACTTAACATACATAAGCAGATATTAAATATAAGTAACTCCATACAAGATAAAATTCGAATGACCAGGATGACATAAACTCTAAGCGATTCAAGTAGCGAAGCGCTTATTCCAATATTTATTTAAGAGGTCTTACACCCCTAAGCAAGAACGGTGCTCAGTAATTATGCTGTCAAGGTTCAAGATCTGTTTACTGCCTATTGTCTTTGTTTAGAACCAGTCTAAATTCTGCGGGAATTATTATCTAGGCTATTTGATTAATAATTTAAGTGCCGATAACTGCTGGGTACGATGGAGATTAGAGCGACGAATAGCTGACTTTGTTGATAGGATTATTATTACAATGAAAATGATTTTGATGTGTTTGTTTAGTTTGAATTAGCAGTACCTAGTAGACCCTTTTAAGACATAGACGTATTCATACATAGAATAATAACACATAAATATATACAGTTTTGGCATCAATTACGATGCTAAAATTATTAATGGACTATCAGTCTATGTGTTATAAGTCTATGTATACATATTTGTCTGGTTTTAAAGTTCAACTACTAAAATTGTTTAATTTTCAGTGCATTGCTTGTACAATATTTATATTTTTTATATCATAAGTTCTTAAATTTCTTTTGTAGAACCATGCCATTAGTCTAAAACAACCCGGCTCGCATCAAATTACTATAGTTCCAAGTAATATAATAATATTTTGACATCAGCGTTATTATAGTATGTACCTATTTTATTGCTATGTTTATACCTTACTAGCTGCTGCCCGCGACTCCGTCCGCGTGAATTTTCAATATATACTTTGACCCCCCCTCCCCCTTTCCACCCACCTTTTTTCCAGTTAAAAAGTAGCCTATGTTCTTTCTCAGGTTCTAAACAGTTCAGTAGTATTAGCGTGATGTAAAGACAGACAGACAGACAGACAGACAGAGTTACTTTCGCATTTCTAATATTAGAATGGATTTGCCCTTCATGATCTTTTTTCAACAAGCAACATTTCATTCGCAAAATCGCAATGAATGAGTCCTAATTACTTTGCAAAGGGCGACACAAAAATGATTTATTTGTTAAATAAATATATCTCGTACAGTTTTTTCAAACTATTAACGGGAAATCATATTTAATATGAGATTCTCTTCAGTCTTATAGAAATTAATAATCCCTTTATTGTACGGCAACGCTTAAGGTTATAAGACCGTAATGATATTCTTAAATGCCACTTGTCATCCAAGTTTTTGGTTCTAGGACATATGACGGGTGTTACGGAGTTAAAATTATAGTACGCACCTGTTTGGGCATCAGGGTCAAAGATGGACGTATTGCTTTTTCACTCTATAGATACATTTACAATAATGTCAATGACCTTCATCTATAGTAATTAGTATGGTAGTAATGGTACGTGTTTGAGTTAGTGGCTTTTTTATTATGAAGAGGGGAGACGAGCTCGACGTACTCCTGATGGTAAGAGTAACGCCAGCCCATAGCCAAAGCAGTGCTACCCGGAACTTTGCTATAAAGCCCAACTCCGGGCAGGGTGCACTACACCGACAATCCCCACTTTGAGTCATCAGATGTTAAGACTCATTAGCCCAGTAATTTCGCAGGCTACAGTGCCCTTCAGAGCGGAGCACAGTGACATTTTTACATCACTGTTCAGGATGTCTGTCTACTTCTGTATACCATACTGTATAGTTTTGCCATTACATTAGACCAAAGATGTACAATAGAAATAAAGCTGGACGCAATCCTGATGGTAAGAGTAACGCCAGTCCATAGCCAATGCAGTACTACCCGGAACTTTGCTATAAAGCCCAACTCCGGGTAGGGGTGCACTACACCGACGCTTATAAGAAAGACATTTTTTCTGGCACTTAGCCCATGAATAAAATCCAAGCCGCAATTTATTAATACACGTTTTAAAAAGCACTTTATTAAATAATTTACGCTAAACGAGTCACGGGCTATTATTAAAGGTTACATAAGTCTAGATTCGCTCAGACCGAGCCTTGACATAGCCTTGAACAGGCAAGATGTTATACAGTATCAATTTTATTTTTATCTTGACAGGTGTGCTTATAACGGTATACGACTGAATTGAACAAGGTGCAATATTTTTTACCTGATTCAAGAGAAACAACAAATAGACAACAAAAAGTGTAGATATATCTAGCATTTAGGTAATGAACTTAAGGTATAAGAAATAACACAATGGTTTGATAAGTAATAAAAAGATTTAAATATCTCTAGGCTCATGGACTAAATGACCTAGATACGAAATTTATTTATTTATTTCATTATATAATGACTACGGTTATTCACCAGTTACGCTTATTATATAGACATTACATTTATACATCTCTATCGCCAAACTTTAAGCATACAGACAATATAACCGACCATTTATCCGCAAACAAATCGCATTCAGGGTTTAAATCTAATTATTAAAAAACTTATGTATAAGACACTTAGTAAAAATACCAACTCTTTGAACGCTCGTATGATACATGCTCGTATGATTTTACGAAAACTTTCAGTTTGTACGAAAATGAAATTTGAAATTTCACACACTACCTATATTGGATTAATTAATAAACTCGAAACTGCCTTCACAATAAACTACCTGCAGACTATTTGTAGGATAATGAGTATGTTGTAAGTAAAAAACGGATAACGATGGTTAATCAATTAGATATAAACAGGAGTACATAATACTTGGTTATACCTAGTTTATATATTTATACACCTCGATCAACATTTATATATGTATATGTAGTTCTACATACATTTTGAAAACCATAAAGCTTTCTTAAGAAACTCTTTAATACTATTCCTCAAGATAACCGACTATTTTATTTGGTAATAATTCAAGTAGCAGATAATTCGAAAACGGGAAATACTCGTCACTCAAAGCACACATAAAATCAATCACTGAATGTAAACAGCGATTTTGAAAAGATAAAATCAATCAGGGATAGACACCAACATTTTAAATATATAATTGGCTCATTAAATTTTATAACCCAGTAGGGTGATGGTATTGTCAACGGCTATTTTAATTCGAATTTAAATTTTTGTTGTAGAATTTCTTGGTCCAAGCATATCAGTTGATGTATTTAAATAATTTTAATGTTATATTTTCTAAACCTTTGAGTGATAAGGTACGCCTATCACCATTACTTAACATTACAGATCTTTTAAATTTAATATTTATAAAACTCAACGTGCAATAATCACTAAATTTGGACACATTATTCAACTTTTTATGACATAATAAAAATCCAAAGTTCGATATGCAGATTTTCACTCTCAACGTCAATATAGAATTTCATTTATTTGTATTTATGTCACATTGCAACCGAACGCAGTACTTTTTATTACTAATTTTGTGTATTTACCTTATTACTCTTATTTAGTAGGAAAATCCTGAAGGCTACCCATGGGTCTTCTCAGACTCGAAGACTTAAGAAAAGTTAAGTTAATGTCTTAAGGCCAAATACTCATACGAAAATCAAATTTATCAATTTAAGTCTAGTATTTTTTACAAATTTGTATGGCAATCTGTCGAATCCGACCGATTTGTGTTGTATTTAAATTTGAGTAGCGTTTCAGTAATCCGACATTACACTTCTTTTTGGTTACGCGTAAGCAGCCAGAACGTTTACGAGCACACAAAAAAACGAAAGTCGAATCAAAA
>JADANM010003353.1:6890855-6929377 GCA_026213755.1 Eurema hecabe
CTTCCAAAAACAAACTGACTCGCTCACAAAGAATCTTAATGCCTAACTGCTGTTAAAACACATAAAAGTTGAAAATATTACTGGCACGTCAAAGATAAACCAATAAACAGTACGGCCTAGTGTATAAATGTCAGATTTAAGCCTCGTAATGGCGTTCTTTAAGTTATTGCTTGGAGCGTCTTCTTGACTTGATTTGGCTTCTTGGTTAATAAATTCAAAAGTAGGTTCTGGAAAGAGTAATGGTTATTGAAAAGATTCAGGTTGAATGTGCTGTTTCTATGTAAATTGTTTAATGGAATATTGCTAATATATATTATTATTAATTTGGAATAGGTATATGGGGTATGGTATGTGACTTTCATGGAAACTACTAGATAGATTTGACTGATATTTGGCATGCATGTAGATTAAACCCTTTTTTTTCGAGGGGAAATCCTCTTACGGATACCGCGTCCTCCTCGGGGGAGAAGGAGGCGGTTATGTCGGACTCGTCTAAAAGCGGCCACTACCGACTTAAACACACTGGTGTTCCGTCGCGCACCCTTTCGGGGGCGGACTTGCTGGGGACGCACGCAGCAATCTTCCGCAAATGTAGTTTAAGCCCTGGTTTAACCATAGGAGCATTATTTCATCCTCCCAATATATCACAGGAACAGAAACAACACGGCTAGTATTACTATATTTAAAGGTAAGAATGTACAAAATAGTTGTTCAATTATCCTTACTAATACTATATATGTGAAAATGTCTATACCTACTTATTATTTCTGATGTTTATTTAATTGATTCAATGCAAGCAAAGCCTCGTAATAGCTAGTAACCAATAAAAAAATGAATGTAAAATAATAAGAACGACTTCGTCCTAATGCTACCTGCATGGGAAATCCGAAACACGGATCATTAGATTAACGACATCTAATTGAATGTCCCATGCGATACAATTATTATGAATATTGTCTAATGGAAGCACTTTACCAATTTATGTTACACTTGATTGTAGTTTATTGATATCTGTGGTGCTATTTGCCGCATCTACTTGAGGTTGGTTGAATTTACTACACACATGTAGAAAATATATTCATGTCATTAATAGTCCAATAAAATAGAGCTTTTAATACGCATTAAAAAACCAAAAAAAAAAACATAAAAAAACAAAACTTTTTATTTTTTATTTTAGGAAAACAATATCAAAATGATGTATTTTTGGCTTATATCTAAATTAACCGATTATATATAAAAATCTTATAATTGTCTAAATTCTTGGACCATAACTAGGTATTGTATTTTAACACCACCGTCAGCTTTTCCTGTGTCTTTAATAGAAGATCGCAATGACCCTATATTCACTTGCCATAACAAAAAATCTATTACAACGTCAGCTAATAGTATTTACTCTAACTGTTCCTGAATGAAACGGATATATTAATGGTCTCTCATATATTTCCGTAATATTTAATGACTCGCTTGATTCATATCCTGTATTTTATAATTATACACGTACTTAGATATTAGAATAATTTGTCGATACGATAAAAACTGTTAAGCTATATCGGCTGTTTTAAGGGTATTGTACAATTTTACTATTAAATAATATTATTTTGTCTCCGGTAAGTGACTTAGGTAGGTGTTAAGAAGCTATTTATCATTTTTAAGAGTAAGTATTTAAGCAATATCTCACACTAAACTTAAGTATTAAATATATTTGTAAGATACTGCATATCATAATATAACAAATTTACATAAATCAACTAAATAAACTAATAAAGCCCCGTAACATAATATTTAAGCATTTATTTAACTAAAAAATGTGTTAAAAATAAACATGTTAAAAACGACATATCACCGTTAGACAATATAAAAAAACACTTCAAGAAAACATCCGCTAATTAATCACTAATTAATAATTGTTCTCGTATTAAACGATCATTACATTTCATAACTTATACGCACTATTTCAATGATGAAGATCGCTTCCGTACAAATTGCGAATAAATCAAACACACTAGGTATAAGATGGATTCGTCCGAAGCGACGTTAGTCAATAAATTAGGTTAAATTATCATTCGTTTCAGCGGAATCGAAACGTGCACGCGATTTCTATATTAGTGTATGTACAGTATTGGCGAATTAAAAATAATATTTTATAGTCGTCGTCGTCGTCGCTGTCGTCCAAGGCCTAGGACATCCACTGCTGGACATAGTCCTCCCCTATTGACCTCCACGCATACTGGTCGGAGGCGACCCGCATCCAGCGTCTTGCGGTTACCTTGATTTTATAGTAATAAAAAAAAAAAATTTTTTTTTGTTACCTCTAGTCAAGTTAAGTCAAAAGTATATTTATTCAACTAGGCTACGTGTAGTAGCACTTTTGAATCGTCGAAAGTTTTTGGGTATAAAACACTACCGTAATTTATTAAAGCTGAACGAATTACTTTTTAAAACAACAACGAATACCAAGAACATACAATTAATTTTTCATAGTAACATAATTTGTACACACACCATCCAAAAAACTACAAACGAAAAAGCTGTAGTGATATTTTTGGCGCCAAATTAATTCCCTATCTTTGAAAATGTTTGCCCTCACTGTTTGTT
Source organism: Eurema hecabe (assembly GCA_026213755.1). Taxonomy (NCBI): domain Eukaryota; kingdom Metazoa; phylum Arthropoda; class Insecta; order Lepidoptera; family Pieridae; genus Terias; species Terias hecabe. Next base: position 6,893,451 of record JADANM010003353.1, read on the forward strand.
TAAGAAGCAATTTTGGTTAAATGATTTTTTAATTTCCCTAGTGAGGAGCTTCATAATTGTTTTACTGCAATTTACCGATAAATGGGAAACATTACATGCAAGGAATTGATTTTATTATTACATGATGATCGCTTAGTTCAATGGTTACAAGTACAACTGCCTTCGTCGCCAGGTTCGATCCACACATGGGAAGTATACATATTTAAAATTAATAAAGGATTGGATTTTTTGGATTAATTGGATTTTGGAGTTTTAACCGGTAGGAGTTTTAACAGAGTCCAATACAGGTATAATTCTATTCAGCCAGTATATACTGGCTAAATTTGAGTAAGGGATATTTACATTTAATAACATTAAAATTTTTAATTGCCTATACCTTATTTACTAAAAGGAACTATTCCTTAATATTCTTCGCAGAACTCTTGGTAACTTTTAAATAACTTCATGACCCACTCGATCTGCTATTGATACAGCTGTGAAATAGGATTTTACAGCCTCCGAGACGTGGGAATGACACGTTCTTGTAAAAATATGCAAACTCGCTTTTGTTACTTTTTAAGTTTTTTTTATGGTTTTGTGATCGGCCAGTGTTCAATTTATCACTTTGTTTATCTGTATCTAGTTAATACGAGGTGATATTTATGGAGGTTCATGATATATGTAGGTAATATAGAAAGCCTAATGAATACATATGACTTCTGAAACAAAGGTTTTGTGCTGGACATTGATGTAAAATAAAACTGATGCAGTACATTTAAAAAATAGAACTACTTCATTTGTAAAATAATCACAATGAATTGTAGTTTCTTTCCCTATCAGTAGTCTAGAGTCGGTACTTTTTGCAACAGTAATAAATAAATATTAACTACTATTAGATATTAATACTTTAAGCTAAGACATGATTTTATATAGTAATATAGTAAAATACAGGACATACTCAGGTACCTGAAGACGTTTTTTTTTTAATTTCACCTCTAAATTTAACAACAAGTCATTATGATTTATGAAGTAATCAACCTTTGACACTGATTATATTAACAGCTATAAATATTCAAGCTGCGTTTAGCTGCACAATACGTCCAATTTGCATGACTATTTCAATAGCTCAAGTAGTTTGCACAAACACACAAATGTCTGTATAGAAGCTATTTACTATAGCATACACATTTATAGGCATATTCGTTTTTAACGACTTTTTTTAATCTTTTCAATAAATTGTAAAAATATACTTCAGTTTATTTATGATAACCCAGCTTTGCAGCGCTTGTGTTATGACAACTAGATAACGGAAAAATGACATTAAAATACTTTTCTGCTTGTAACATACTTTCACATATTACATAGTAACAAAACCTAGATCCAAGAAAATACAAATTTATAACAAATATTTTTTTCTGGTGTGGGGATCGAACCCACAACTTCGCGCATAAAAAAGTAGTGCTACCACTGCGCCAAACGATCCTCAATAGACAGATACTTTTCTTGTAACAAAGTAACTAAACTGAAGTCTACTTAGGAGTCAACTACAGTCGGTACTCACTTGGTCGGTACCATTCCCACATTATGAGAATTTAAGGGTGGCGTCACGACGAGAATAGCTGCGCATCGTTAGATTTGCGCTCGTAATTGTCGTATTGGTGCGAGAAAGACGACGCGACTGCGGAACCAATCAACGCTCACGCACCCGACGACCACGCGCGCCGCGCCGTCCCATCGTATATTCAGACTTCTTATTTTTGACTTCTGCGCAGGTTTCGTTCAGCGCTAAAGATTCGTGACGCTACTTATACCAGAGTAAAAAAAGTGTCAATCAATTCCAAAAGTAGCACATTCTAACTACTTAGGTACACTGTTTATAAAAAAAACTACGAACACAGTACGTAAGAAATATTTCTAGGTCAAGTTTTGTATCTTAATTATAATAACCATAGTAATTACATAACATACATTTAATAACTATATACTATGTTTAGTCAACCTAACCCTTCTAAGGCCCATACATATCAGTCCACTAACCAAGGACAAACATAAACAAAACGTAAGCCCTAGATCAGACGCTAACTGTCGTCGATGACCTAGATTTAGTAACTGATTCCTTTGTCCAAACTGGTTTGAACTGGTTCAATTTGTTATTAACAAACTGCCTTTAATTTGCGCCCTGTGATTGTTTATGACTCTTGATGGTTCGGCCCGTGTTTTGACCTCAGTTTATAAATAAATTTCGTTAAAGTACTATTAGTTTTGATTAATAGTATAATGGGTAGGTTCGTTGAAATTATTGGGTGCTTGTTAATGAGGTAGGAATTAGCTTATTCTTAATTTCAATTATTAACTAACCATTTCGACTTATATGTGAAATTTCATTAAGAGTCGCTTTATCGTTTGCTAAATGCTTTTTTGGGTTTATTTTCGAGGATATCCTGAATAGACAGATGCTATTAATAACATTGTTTTAAATCAATAATAATATTTTGGTAACACTTTTGATAAGTATCACCTTTTTTTAAAGAATTAAATAAATTGATGGACTGTCTACCTCATAACTTAATACGTCATCGTTGAAGATCCTTCAGAAGTAGAACGTAGGTACCTTCAATCACGATGTAGGTACACTGGTATTCTCGCAATTGCGAGTTAAACAAAGAAAAGGTACTTCGTTACTTCTATTAACCATACAACTCGCAATGACATCTCTGATCATTATATATCTATAGATCCTTCGTAGTCCTACTAATTATATTATTAACTAGCTGAGCCAGCGACTTTGCCCGCGTAGAAAAGTGACTTTGGGCAGCATTTTTGAAAATACCTAACCCGCGCCAACAGTTCAGCAAGTTCAACGTGATTTTTTAAATTGCCATAACTTTTTTATTTATCAACCGATGGTCATGAATCAAACACTAAATGTTTAGTTAAGCTTACCACAATATGTCATTGAAAACCCCATCTAGATAGGATGAGCCGTTTCTGAGATTAGCGTGCACAAACAAACAGACAAACAGACAAAAATTTCAAAAATCATTGCGTTGGCTTCTATTGCGTTAATAAAGGACTCCTATAATATTTTTTCTCATATATCTTCCATGTACAGACAGGGACTCGTTACGTTTTTATTATATGTATAGATATGTAATGCATGGATGTATGTTTGTTATTCTTTCACGTAAAAACGGCTGGACCAATTAAGTTCAAATTTGGTATGTAGATAGTTGATACTCTGAATTAGCACAGAGGATACCTTGAATCCCGGATATATTTCGGGAACGGGAACAACGCGGGAACACGATGCACGGCAAATGTACCTATATAATAGTTTTCGAACTTCAATCATCGTAACACAGGAGTTTTACAAAACAACACCTTTTGAACCACTAATAATAAGCTTATCTTAGCTCAACAGTCTGAGGTTTATCTGTTAATGGTTTTGAACAATTTTTTTCATACTTCTCCCGTAAACGACCCTTTTTTGCTTCTATTGCGTTTCAGGTCATGCTATTGTAGGGTAAAGATCGCTATTGCAGACACTAGAATATCTTAAAAATATGTTCTATACCAAAGAGATATTTAAAATGCTTAAAGATGTGAATAAGTTTTTAATTTGTAAATTTTATCACTGCTTTTTATGCATCGTTGGTAAAAGTTTGGATATAGTAGTTGATATATAGCAAATATTCAAACGATTAATCTCTATAAAATGGAATAGGCTATAGGTCGTAATCTATTCCGTTTTACACAGAAAATGTAATATAGTATGAGATATTTTTTTCGGTACCTTATTATAGTTTCATGCTACACATAATACTTATAATTAAAAATAAATAAATTTGTCTTTTTTTGTTATTCGTGACTTAAGCTTGTATCCTAAGTTATAAATAGATAACTATTAATAAGAAAAATCATACTGTATTATTTTTAATATATTTAAGTCAGTTATTGGCCAAGTTACCCTGTCTTTTCGTCTGTCCGTCCACATCATGTCCGAGCTTGAACAAAAAATTGTTTACATTTTTTGTAACAACTTCGTGCCCTTAACCCAATAGTAGGTAGAGAGAATGCCTGCACTTTTTGTATTAAGTGATTTTAAGTAGCTTTATTTGTTCAATAGGAGATAAAATTGATTTGTTTATTGCTCTTAGTATTAGATACTACAAAATTTAGAATAGGATCTTTGGTTTAAAAACACTTCAGCTAGGTACTAAAAACGTTAAGATAATTACTTGGAAACACCAAATAATAAAAAATATAAAATAATAAAAAGGTTATTACATAGAACATTTTATAAAACAAAATCGCTTTCTTCTGTCTGTCTTTATGTATGCTTAAATCTTTAAAACTACGAAACGGATTTAAGAGAAGTTTTTTTTCGGATAGAATGATCCAAGTGTCTTTCTATAATACGTGCATAAAAGCTAGTAAAACCACGGAATGCAGCAGGTATTAAATAAATGGTTTCAATTCGAGGTGGCAATGTTCGTTCGTTGTCCGGGTAAGTATCCTCTTACAGAAAACCAGCATCAAGTCCATCTCATCAGAGATGTCACTGCGTTTCGTTCAGTAACTGGGAGCATTGAAGGCCCATCTTTTCCTTCCCTCCCGTTAAATACCTTTTGTCACAAATCCCCTTTATACCTATTTTAAAGGTCGTCAACGCAACAGTCAATTCAATAGTCATACTTACTTATACTTAGCTTTGCGACTACTCTTGGGCAGAAGTACTTGCTTACTTAGGCGATCCATTTGCTCAGTTATCCAACATCGCATAAAAAAGTAAGTACCACACTTTCGCGACCACAATAATGTATTACCGCAGTCTCTTTGTTCCCATAGTTTCGCGCTCGCCGGCGTGACGGCTAATTTACGAAAGCACTAAATGATATGCATTCGCAAAATAACAGGTGTCGTATGACGATCTCGTTATTACTCTACGTGGGTTGGGTTTGGTGCTGTGGAGCTGATAATACCGACCTATTGCGAAAGTTATAGTATTTAATATTATTTATAACATTTAATTGTAGGTACGTAAAAGTTTAAAGCTTAGACGTAGGTACTACATGTTAGTCTGAAGGCAACTTGAACAGTCGCGACTGTTAATGGGAGAAGGTCGTAGCTATGAAAAACGGAAAAATGTAAATATTTGTCACAAAAAGGAATATAGAATTTATCTCTAAAGAAAGAAAAGTGGAATAAAAATGTCAAAAATAATTTAACATTTATTATTTAAATACGTTAATTAAAAGTGCAAGCATAAATTAAAAGAATTTACTCATTTAAAAAAAACATACGACTAATAATAACAGTTTAGCAGCTCTATACAATTCCATACAACTCCATCCACTAATCTGTATGAAGCGGATTGCAATTTATTAAAACGGACCGGGGACATGTGTCTTCGTGCGGCCAGTGTTTTTCATTTGTCCGTTTGTCCGCATAAATGATTTTACTATTCACTTTCGGGTGTCTGTTTTAAGCGCGTCTGGCGCTGGATAGCATTTGAGTTCTTTATTTACTTTGTATTGTACTATGCTAATTTATTTAGCGAAATTTATGTAATTAATCCAGCTAGATTAACTTAATATAATAATTCGTTCTATATGGCCGCCATTAACATGTAGGTACTTCTGGTTACTTGTACGTATTTTTAAGTTTAATATAGACTGAAGTTCTACTACAAATTACAATAGACTTATTGTGGATTTCCCCTTTTAATTTTAACAGTGGGGTTAAGATATTATAGCTAATCAAATATCCACCTGTATGCCAAAAAAGCGAGCAAACCAGTAGGAGTACCTAACCCAATAAATATGGATAAATGACTAACTCCACTCTAAATATCGGCTATGGGCTGGCGTTACTCTTACCATCAGGAGTGCGTCCAGCTCGTCTTCTCTCTTCATATTATTATAAAAAAAAATAGGTCTTACAAATGAGTTGCATTAATTTCTTTATTTCTTGCGTAAGCGAGTAACCAATACAAATGCGTTCTCATAAACTTGGGAATTTTAACGCTGAGCAAGGATATTAAGTATATTCATACGAATTTCAGTACCAACAGTCCATAGGTACAAAAATTAATCCCACCACTCAAACTAAAAGTAATAACTGCGCAACGCGAAAGTATTTATGTAAACAAATGAAATGTTCATTCTCCAAGCAATATTGGAGGCGATTGAAGCCAACCCTTTGCATTCGTTGTCCGGCTTTTTATAGTTAAGCCTGAAAAATTAATATTTCAGTCGGCATGTATTGAATTCTGTAAAACTATTTACGAACTGAATTTACAACGGGAATATTGCGTTTTCGAGTAAAGGGTAAAGGGAATAAATGCGAAATTTCTATAGTTAATTTATTGGAGCTTTCAGGTATTGTAATAATTTATAAAAAAATAAAACTGTGTAACGATTTAAGCTTTTCGAATAACGTTTGAATTGGAAACTTTTTCATATAATATAATTTTTTTTTAATAATTTTAAATAATATATTGTATTAATTATTGATTAATCTGAGGGTAATCGATAGTCTTTATGATTTTACTACAACTACATTATAATGTGTAAAAAAAAACTAAAGATACGTCATGTATAGGTACACATTTGCCATGTTAAATATTATGTTAATGTTTTTTCGTAAATCACTATACGTATTACGTATGTCTTATTATAAATAATTATTTATAGGTGGTAAATTTAACAATTTGGTAATTTGTTTTTAATACTATGACGATTCAAATAGTTTCTAAAGATATATTTTACTTTGAATACTATATTGGATACTATTATATATAAGCAATGCCTAGTGTGGCCCGGTGAACTTCTCATATAATTTAGGCATACGAGAAACACTACCTAATACATTGTAAATCAATCAAGGGATAGCCATTTGCGTGTATTCGCTGAATTTACCAACAATTCTACTTGTCAATGTTGCCAGTGTAATTAATGGGAACAGCTGATACACGGTGGACGCTTACAAAGATTTCTTTTGAATATCCATGCTAATATTATAAATGGGAAAGTGTGTCTGTCTGTATGTTTGTCTTTAATTCACGGCAAAACTGCTAAACCAATTTAGTTGAAATTTGGTATGTAGATAGATGATACTCCAGATTAAAACATGGGATACATATATTTTTATCCCGGCATTGCATCGGGAATGGAAACTACGCGGGTAAAACCACGGGAAGCAGCTGGTTTAAAATAAGAATGGACTCAAAATAGCAATTTTAATTGTGTTTGATGACAGTTCTGTGTTGCCAAAACTAATATTTATATCTGAAAACGTTGAAGTTACTTTGAATATTAACACTTTTTAATCGTCATGGAATAACAGTTATGGAGGAGGCCTATTTTTCCCCTCCCGCCCTCCTATCTTATAAGGAATACTAAATATTAAATTTTGCACAAATTTAATACACAGCGCCATCTAGTTCCAAGCGAAGCTTGTGTTATGGCTGCTAGATAACGGAATAAATTACATATACATACTTTTCTTTTGTAAATACATTATACATACAATACATAGCAACACACAGACCCCAGAAAAATACAAATGTTAATTACAAATATATTTTTCCGGTATGGGAATCGAACCCACGACCCTTCGCGCAGAAAGCAGTTGTGTTACCACTGCGCCAAGCGGTCGTCAAATCTTTTTCTTCTCTTCTTCTTCGCGAGCATACATCCATACATACAAACATACATCTAAGTGTGTGTGTACTTATATATATGGGTATATACATCTGCAATGTCAGCTATAAATCATCACGAAACGCCTGTAATCCGTTTACGTAATTTTAATAACACGAAAACATCATTTGCATGCACCTCCATTTTGTAATTGACTGTGAATATATTACCGGCCTGATAATGGAACTCCCATAAATTCATTACCTTACATTGACACCGACAAATTAAAGGTTTAACTAACTGTTAATTATATAACTGATATATTTGTTAAAGTAGACTGGTCCAGTATGGACTTTGTTTTTGGAAATATATTTATATATTTTTTTTTAGCATATTTTATTATATCAGTTAAAAACATAATTTGTATTAAATTGTTCTTATGTATTTAAGTAAATTGTAAAAAAGTACATAGCGTTTGTCATAGAATTTTTGACTTTAATTTTGAATTGGAATTTGACATTAACTTTGTCATTAACTACTACTTAAAATTTGACCTGACTTTGGCTTTGACTTCGAATTTAAATGTACGGTTTCTAATGCCAGTGAAGTCTATTGTAAGTACTATTGTTAAATATGAAGACTAATGTACAATTTTAAATTCCCCCAAAAGATACCCGTTAAACGGAATTCTTATCAAACATTTATAGCTCTAGTAAAAAAAAATATGTACCTTCTACTGATAACGAAAGAATAGCATTGTGTGTATCCAAATAACAGTTCATAAGTAAGTGACTACCGAGAAATCTTATCTGTGGCTAAAGAATTGAAGCCCGAAGCAGACCAGGGCGCGTGGTTTATTTTATAAAAATATAGCGGTTTCAAATTTTAGTAACAAGTGATACATTTTAACTAAATTAGTACCTACTACAGGACATTTATACACAGCGCAGAAAGCAGTTGTGCCACTACTGAGCCAGCTAGGTCGTCTATAATAAAAAGTATCCTATGATTCAATCTTAAGTCAAACCTATCTGTGTGCCAAACTTTACCTAAATCCATTCAGTAGTTTCTGCGTAAAATAGCAACAAACATCCTTACCAACTTATTATATAAGGATTACTTTATATAGAGCTCTGAAAAACTAGTCACTACACAGTATAAAGCAGTCGTTTTCTCTGTCCCTTTATTCTTATGTATGTTAAATCTTTAAACTACGCAAACGATGTGGGTTTATAAGTTTTTTTTTAATAATTATAATTAATAGATAGAGTAGATATGTATAATACATCTATACTAATATATAAAGCTGAAGAGTTTGTTTGTTTGTTTAAACGCGCTAATCTCAGGAACTACTGGTTCGAATTGAAAAATTATTTTTTTATTGAATAGACAATTAATCGAGGAAGGCTTTAGGCTACATAAAATCACGCTGCGACTAATAGGACCGAAGATATAATGGGATATAAATGGAAAAAAAAAGTTCGCGACAGTATATGTCTATCTTCTAAGATTGACTCACTATAACATAATAATTGAAATAGATCCGACGGGGACGAAGAAACAGCTAGTGTATAATATACGTGAGCAAAGCCGGGGAGGGTCGCTAGTATCTTATAAATTGGACAGCTTGTTCAAAGGGCAATCAGGTTCATTCTGCGGCGTGAAATCAAGCGGTAGCCGACACGGATGGAAGATACAACCTTAGTTGAGCCCTTTCGAACCTTTTATACTTTATATACTCGTAGATGGTACTAACACTAAACACCGTTTGAATGATCAGGTATATATTTAACTTGACGACTTTAAACACGTGCCTATCCTGCCTGCAACGTTATTCCCTATTTTCTTCTACTTAAATTAACTTAAAATTGATGAATTACGGTTCAGTTGTTATAGAGTTATTTATTTATTTATTCTTTGTTACAATAAAGTATTACAATTAAACAATATTAAAAACTATTGGAAAAGTTGTAACTGACCTTATCACAAAAAAGTGATTTCCAGGCAACCAGACAAATAAAAATTCGTACATTAACAATATATTTAAACGGTGGCGAAGTGTATTAGACATACGAGTAAATTACATAATTATACAGACAAAACAGTATACGTACATACATTATACACACATACAGTCTACATATTAAGAATAAACTAGGCTGAATTTAGGGCAATAGAAAGAAAGTTATGTTAAGTTAAATATAAATATATTTGGCGATTAATTTTTATATTTTATATCATCATCATTACATAGTATGAAACAAAGTCTCTGTTTTCTGTCTGTCCCTGCATGATTTTTTTATCAGATAAAGTGATTCAAGAGAAAGGTTTATTTATTTATTTGAAACAGTCATGTGCATAATACATACATGTATAAATGTGGACATACCGCGGGGCGTAGCTAGTAAGATATAAGATTAATAAAGCTGAATGCTGCTTATTTCAATCTGGCTATTGCATCCAGACATTAAAGTAATTAATTGAACTCTTAAGCTTAAAATAGAAAAGAATAATTTTTGTGTTCAAATTATGGAATATATTTAAAAGACAATTTTATAAACGTTGAAAAAGACAACAGATTTTTTTTGTTTTTTATATTTATAATTAATTTAATAAAATTACAAGTGCTTAATAAATCCAAAATCAAGAAATATACAACGTTCAAGAGTGGTATAAGGAAAAATTAAAATAATTGTTAAGTCCCCTGTCAAAGTAGGATTCACAAAAATTTAATGCTATTTTATTAGGAGAATTCTCAAGCGAAAATAACGATTAGATTAAGATATTTAATTTATTGCTATTATAAAAAACCTCCAATAATAAACAGAACCTTTACTAATAAACAATATCTTAGATAGTTGAAAATGAAAACTGTCGCCTAACTACTACTAACGCCATCTCTCGGCGCGGCGGTTTGTAAAGCAAACTTTTGTGCTCCTTTCTATTCTTATGGTTACAAGTGATAATTATTATAGAATTAGGTAATTATTTAAGTATTCCAAACGTAGAGCGTTATAAAAAAACACTTTTTTAATGAAATTTGTTCTTCAAAAACCCTTTGTTTTTGTAGTTATAAATTTAAAAAAATATGGGTCAAATATATAAAACAGTTTTGTACTATCGGTTCAGAAAGCAGTTTCTATAGAGAAGAAAGTGTAAGAAACTCTACTAATTACTCTTTCAAAATATAGGTACCTGCACCAAATTAAAGATCTTCAAAAAAGAAACTTCCTTAAATTTATTATTAATGAATTGTTCATTCATTGTACTTTTACTTCTGGATAATTAATACATATTTCATTATATTGTATACTCGTACATATTGTAAAATTTACGTCGAGTCAGTTACAAGACTTATAAGCCAAAAACGGCTTTCCCAACTTATATTATTTTATTTAGATATATTTTTCGAAAACACAGACTAATCATTTAAATAATATAATTATAAAATAAGCGATAGAGTGACATAAATAAAGAAGTAATATTCTTAACTTTGAATTTTACTTTCAGAGCAACTTTGGATAAAAAACTTTTTTATCGAAACGGCTGACTAAGTTAAAGGATCGGTCTTAAGTTGACACACTTAAAACTTGCCTCAGAGATGATGCAACAATATAGTGTTATTTCTTTATTAGTCACCAACATACAAAACTATTTTCATATGTATATATTTAAGGTACGTTAATGCTGTAAGGTTTTGTTAACAGTGACCTCTTTTAGAAGGCTGTATTGATTTTGTGTTTCTAATATTTTTGTATTTTAGTGTAGATAGTGTTGTGGTGTTAAGAAAATGAATTTGTTAAGAAATTATATCTTCTTTAAATAGTTTTTATTTAAATATGTATGTCATATTAGTGATATTGCAATTGGAATTTTTGGCAATAGCATTTAACTTCGATTTCTTAAATTACTTGTATACGAGAAATAAGAGAGGAAAATAAAGATATTAATAAAAAGGTATAGCTTTATTTAATTTTTTTAATTAAGAGTTTTTAAGGCTTTATCTATTATATATAACTCTTCTATATAACTCTTTTTAAAAATGTTTACAATGTAGACTTTCACTTAAATGTTGCAAAAGCTCATAGCTTTTTAAATTCTTTGAAATTTGTCTAATTTCTTATTATACTTACCTTTTATCTGAAAAATAAATCATACGTTTTTCATACTTTTATTCGTTTGGACCTAAGAATACCTGTTTGAGGGCATATTATTATTATATTTTGTGGAGATATATTTGAATACTAATGATTTACCTAACTTAAAAAAATATTTTTTTTTTTGGATTTAGGAATGATTTATAATTTATTAGATTTAGAACACTTAATCTAAGGCCACTTTTGACACTACTCTACATTTGTTATATTATCCATCAAATTAAACATCAACACTACTCTACTTACATTTACGTCAAAGAATTTAACCATACAAACATATCACTAACTATTTTAATAACCCGTTACGTGTTCACAATTTTTAAATATCGCCTGACTGTATTTCGAAACGTTTTACATCTAAAGCTATCAATTTTATTAGCCGTATTGAGTCCAAACAAAGGTTTTCACTCTGCCCTAAACGCTAATAAACCCGAAAGTACCTTCGATTGCACAAACTACCTTATAGCGAAACCGCGGACGTAAAATCATTTATAGGAACGTACTAAACTAAACCATTACCGAATACGAAGCACACGCGTAAATTCTATCACGGTATCAAATGGCTCTACATTACTCGCATTAAAACAAGATTAACGAACGTGTGGACAAAGAGTCGTTAAATCATAGATACCGCGGAACAGGTACACAGCCGAAAGCTTCGGGCGAAGTGAACGCTTCATACCCGACGACTACATCTCCGCTCCTACGTCACCTCACCCCATACGAATCCTACAACCCCATTGGCCAATTCACTTTGCCGCGCTTTCTGCCACCAAATTAAAACCCCGATACGTTCATGCCATCCCTTTCGCAGAGGGATTAATTCCTGAAAACAGACCGAGAACACCAATATCTATCAACGCTGTTGTGACAGTGATGTAACCAGCTCGAAATGAGAGGGCAGATTTTTTTGCCGCACGCGCGAAAGGGACGGGGCGAGCCGTGTCACAGTTGATTGTAGTGGTAGAGTGCGAAGGGAACGTGCTACCGTGCGTTCAACTATTTATAATCAAATAGGGTGCAGCTGTGTGAGCGTATGCTTACGTTATGCACCACGCACACACGCGAGCGCGCCGAGCGAGGCAATGATGTGCACGAAGTATTATCCCTTATTACACGATCCGCTTCCGCGCTGGCTGCACGTACACTAGTTGTCAGTCGACCTCTTTTGTGGAGCGGTGTGCGAAGTTGAAGTTTGTTTACGAAAAGCCGGAGCGATGCATAGTGCGTTAGTTAGCGCGATTGTGTCATCGACCGAGCGTCGGTTATCGCTGAATTGCGAGTGAATCACGTCGAACGCTGCGGAGTTTTCGCAAAAACTTTTGTGTATCTGTGAACTTTCGAGGTCGTAACTCGTGATCTCCGTGCCGCCAAATTGAACTGTGACTGTGTCAGTGTTATAGTGAACTTTGATAACAACATTTTGTATTTTCGATTGAAGATTGAATATACATCTGACATTTTTTTAACTCTATCAATATAAAAAAATATTCATATTATTGTAGAGTTGAAATTTAAGAAAAAAATATTTTGGATGAAAATTGGAGAAATAACATAAGAACGACGTGCAACAAACGCGCACAGCATTTATGTATACAAAACAAACCGCAATCTGTCCACGCTTCTTCCGTAGAAAAAGGCGTTGTGAGAGACAAAGATGGCAATAGCATTTAACTTGCCGAGCGAGAGAGAGGCAGCAGAGGAGAACTTTTCACGTTTGAACCGGCTCCTAGCCGAGCTGTACGAGGTCCTTTGCCACATCTTGGTATCACGACAGCCTGGTCAAGAAGTGCAGGACGATCGCCGAGGTGAGTGCCCTCGCGAGCCTAACATACCACCTTACCACTTAAGATGCAATTCGACCTACATCGTGAATTTGGTGATGGTAGTAGCCATCCTTAAAGTGTCCCTGGCGTCATCTCTCTTCAATACCGTGAGATAAAAAGAAGATTCTAGATAAGTATTGTTAACGGTGATACTGCAAAGCAGATTTGGACAGTTGTTAAGTAATTTTAAGTCCAGTTTATTGTATGCCCCAGAGATGTTGTGTCAAACTGCACTTAAATTGTAAATGGTGGTTGCGAATTAAGATCTACAATCGCGACATTGTTCGTTTTAATTCGTCTTGCAATTAACACAATTTTGCTTCTGATAAATTTTGCTTACAAATTTTGAGTGAAGTTCGACAAAACGACTCTACATTTATTATACTCAGACAATTTTACGTGCATTTATAAATGTTGGATAAACACGATAGTAACATTATATTGTTATAATCGATACAATGTGTTCATAAAAATGTTTTTAGAAATTTCGGTCGTCATTCCGATTTGTATTCCAATTTTCAAATAATTTTGCTTGTTCCGACGATCTTACAAAACGATCCATTAGAAATGTTAAGTTTTAATATTTAGTTACATTTCCATTTGATCTCTTATTTTGTTTTAATGATTTTTAATAGAATAGACACATACGGTTAGTTTAATTTATTGTAATAGCTATGTGACGATTAGCATTTAATTATGATAATATGACATGATTTTTTTCGTGAAGATCTCTTTTAATTTAGTTCCAAATAATTATTAGTCATGAATTATTCTTAGGTAATGTTTTCGATTCACGCCAAATATTAGTAAAATATCGCTCGGCAAATGAAAATTCAAATATTCACTGTACTTTATCTAAATATAAGGTTGTTACGATACCACTTGTAAATATTTACATAATTTTGTTAAATATAATTTTAATTGATTATGTTCTGTTTTTAATAAAGTGTAAAATAGTAAAAAAAATAAAAATCTCAAAATACTTAATGCTGTAGGTTTTAATTTGAATTGTAAATATTGCATTTAAATTTTGTGATTTCTATGTAAGCATTTTTCGATACATTTATAATTTAACAAGTATCAGTACCTATTTGTAAGCCGCATGTAATCACTAATCATTATCATAACTGGATTGTGTTAAGACGGTTCCCCTTGCGGGGCTATTGTGGAATAAATTTATTATTTTCTACATTATCTTTGATTTTCACTCCACGTAAAACCTTTCGTCGTATCCATCTAATCAACTATTTTTGTTATAAAATTTTTCAACATCATCTTTTGCCAATAGTAATCATTAATCACAGAAGTCTATTCTTTTGAGAGCAAGACATTATTCTTGAACATAACTTATTAATTACAGAAAACTCAACTTGAACCAAAAAATGAGGAGACTATAAAAAAACACACAAACCCAAAATTGAAGTCATTGCATTTTAGCTTAAAGCGAACGTAAATAAATAAACGTTTTCAATACAGTTTTATATTTAGCCGTGTAAATATTTGACTTGTAATATGCGTACAACTCATAAACAGAGTGAGACAGGCTCAATCAGGCCAGAAATAGCCGCCGATGTGTGCACGGGACATGTTTCAACGTGTTCCATTGTTTAAATGACAAAAGGTCTTGTTAAACATTAAAAGGTTAAGATTATGGTGAATGTTTAAGACAATATGAGAGATAAAAATTTCGTTGCTCTAGATTCTAATGATAGAGCTTTAGAAAATGTAGAGCTAAATTTTGAGTACAAAATAGATTTTAAAATGAATACTATTTTTAGTAACGTTATTCAATGTAGAGTTTTAACATAAAAATTAAATGTTCTAAGAAAAAGCAAAAGCATAACATAGATATGTTATGGTTAAGAATGTAGAGTTATTTTTTTGAATGCAACCGTTGATTCACTATGGAATATCATACATTTTCATACAAGAATTTACACTTTGCGTAAACTAGATAGATTAAAGAAATTCCTAAATACTATCTTAGAGTAATAGAATATTATAATACGACACCATACGACACAATTTATTTATTTATTTATTCTTTGTTACAACTTACAATATAGATATTACAATACACATTATAAGATAAACAATCTTAAACTAATGGAAATTTTGTAACTGGCGGCCGTATCACTTAAAAGTGATTTCTACCAATTATTATTTAACAATAAAGTAAATATGATAAATACTTAAAAGAGACAAACTTAACTTAAAGTAGTTTAAGCTCGGTAATAAGATAAACTTGAACCGAATCGTGGCAACGGTCACGAAGTAAATCGGTTCAAGTTTATTTCCTAACGATATAATAATGACGTTACGATATTACCTTAATAATAATTCACACTTTATTATTTCAGTTATATTAAAATTAGTTTCACTATTATTAATATAAATAAAAAATAATTTTATTGTTAATGTCAATATAATATTAGAAAAAACATTAATTTGGGCATCAATTCTTTATAAGTAGAGTATTTATATGGAATCAAAGAATTAAACTTATAAATATCATAAAAGTATTTTTAGAATCTAGGTCCCGTTAAAAGCAAGAATCAATTTCTAAATTAAATACTTATAATTTCCTATCACGCTAATGAATCTTCATCAAGATAACTGTATCGTTAATTAATATTAAGTACCTTTATTTTATGAAAAAACCACACCCACCTGTTATTATTATTATAAATCTAATATGAAATTAAAATGAATCCAACATAAGTATATAATATAGAAAAGACACATGACCAAATCAATCATTTTAATCCAAAACAGAAAAGACTTCACTCAAAAAACGCATAAGCAAAATTTTTCTATAAGTAACAACTTCACTAACGTTCTATATTTATATAGATATTATTTAATTAAGCTATTACTTAAACTATTCTTATTCGAGCTTTATTCAAAACATGCTACTCATAAGAAGTTTATAAGAAAAAGAAAAGAAGCCCAAGGTTTACTTTTACGACTAACTACGGCACAGATACAAGAACAATCACAATTTAAAAAATAGATGCAAGAACAAAAAAAAATTTTAATATTTTTCTTTTCTTGTATACTTAAAACATTTAAATTGTGTATCTATGCATTCTTTAAAAGGTTTTTATTAGATTCCGTGTGATCCTTATAGGGTGGTCTAAATCCTTCGATTATTTCGAATATGACAAGCAAAGGTAAGTCACGGTTCTGATTTCAGTTCAAGTGGAAACGATTGTTTGACTTTTTTCCCAATTGATTTAAAAACGAACACTGTTCATTCGATTTAATCGATTCCTTTTTCACGCTCGTATCGATTTCTTTGAGGTCTTATTTTGTGTTATAATAAATTCATTTCTCATCACAAGTAATATAATATTTATATAAAAACTTAATGTTACTTTAAAATTACTGAACCGAAACCGTTTAGCCGACATTTTTAAAAACTGTTTGTTTTTATTTGCTAAATAATTACTTACAAACTTAATCTTGGTTAGGTACAAAATAAGATTAGTATTAATATTAAATGCATTTATACCACTTATAAGAAATTAAATAAAACAAACTCTACAAGTAAGCCTAAAATATCCAATTTAACAAGTCAAGACATCTTTATAATTTTCAGTAAAATTATGCGCCAATAACACCATAACTTATAAAGTTATTTTCCAAGCAATAAAATCTATTTAAAACCAACTCAAGTAACCGCTATGCAAATTATTTCATTATTCACAAAGTTTCTGCATTTCAATGTATTTTGGTTTATAATTTAATTCATTCATTGGTAGTTGTTTGTAAACTAACCAACTGGGGTATTCTTATTAGAATAACCGTCGTTTTAATGAGATCTCGTTTTGCAAAACTCATACCTAAATATATTTATTTTATTTACTTTATTACAGTAGAAGCAAAAATGCAGCTTCTATCTTCTTCTATAAACGTTACGGCGTTATGATAACAAACAAGGCCAACTTATTTTAAAGAAAAAAATACATTATGCTATAGAGAATATTATTCAATTACTTACATTATTTTAAACTCTATGACGTAGAATCTCTGGTACAAAAATACAGCAGGTTTAGTATAATTAGGGTTTTATACAGACAACTCTACACAAGTCGCGAACGAATACTATAGCATACTGTAACATTTCATGTAGAAATTATGCTGGTCTATAAATGTTGAATTTTTTACTCTTACGTAATAAAATACGGAAAATTATATATAATGTTTTATAACAAATTTACACTTCACATTGCATTTACAACTTATTGTATAATTTTAACAGCGTTTACAAACGTTACACATTGCGAATTAAAATAACAATAATACTCTCAAAGCCTATTCATAGGCCTTAACAATGCGACCATTACCCCATACTAGGGATTTTTTGTGAGCCTACGAGTGCACATGAGCGCTGTTAAAAATTCCACAGGTGTCTAAAACAGGTGTCTAGTCCCCTTTATTTAGGGTTCTGTTACATTGTATGTCTTTGGAATTTTATTTAGATAGGTGATGATTCATTAAAGGATATCATAGTGATGGTTGGTAAGATAAAACAACATACTTAAGTACAAATTTAATAAAATACAAGATGTATAAAATACTTTAAACAACTAGAAAGAACAGCGTTGATATTACTATGTATTAATATTTAAGGTCTTCTTCATAAAATAGAAATTAATTTAATTCAAAATTTAGTTTTATAAATGTGTTAGGTGCTTAAAACTATTGGTAACTCATTTTTGTAAGATCATATTTTTTGCAAATCTAAATAAATTAGTAACTTCATATTACTCTATGTTTAAACTTAAAGATAAAAAAAAATACATAACATTTTATTATTTAACAAATGTCTTTATAACTTACACAGAACAAATACAAAATTCACAATACATATTGCATTGGCTATGGGCTGGCGTAACTCTTACCATCAGGAGTGCGTCTCTCCTCTTCATATTATAAAAAAAAAAAAAAAAAAATATTATGTTGTAATAAACACAGCCTCGCGTAAACAAGTCATCGCCATGGTCTTATTACACGAGCATGTCCAGACATGTCAATTGTCTAGCCTTTTTTTACGTATACAGAATAATAATTAATTGCTACAGCCACTGAATTTAAAACAGCTTAGATTTGAAGGGCATTTTTATGGCGTTCGAAAGGGTTCTGATTGTTTTTTTTTATTTATTCAGTTGTGTCTGAAATTTGTGGTTTAGGCTATTCTTTTTTAAAGATAGTATTCGAAATTAAGACATGACTATATTACTTCATCTATACGTTATAAATCTAATACAAAAATAAAAAAATAGTCTATTCATTAAGGAAAGGAGACCACGAAATCATTGCACAATATTATGCTCAATTAATTGTATCCTACACCTATAATTGAGCATTAGAAAAACAAAGTTTCTTTAAAAAAAATGTTTAAATATTTTTTTTTACAATTACACATGTCAATAAGTGTCTGGCCGTAAATTGACTACAAAAGTACATTAAACAGTCTAACCATCAGTATTAGTATCGTGACAATAGAAAAACTGATCGTATCATTTCAAAATATCAGAAATATATATATACAATTAATTTGTATGTACTATTATCTATACTTTCCTCGTCAAATATAATTACAAACTGAATTTTGTATTACTAAGGATATTCGACGCGAAGCGATGGTGCATTGTTCAAACAAATAGCTTTTGTGCCAGGAGCTGTGGGTTCGAACCCACCGTTCTGAAAAAAAACAATTTTTAAATTACATTCCGTAGGTACAGTTCAACGTGTTTCTTATATTTTGTATATAGTATTTAAAGCATGTATGCATATATGCAAGTTTGTATAAGCAATTTACACCCTATCTCGTCGCTTTACCCCAAGCTCTTCTACTTAGAACTAGATGGCGCTGGGTTTAAAAAGAGCCTTCTGAAGTTTCAATATATTACTAGCGGACACGTGCGCACTTCGTTGGGCATAATGTTTACAATCCTTTTTATATAGCGATAATGTGGCTTTCTATTCGTGAAAGAATTTTTGAAATCGGTTCAGTATATCCCGAGATAACCCCTTACAATTTAACAAACGAACTTTAATTCTTTATAATATTAGCATAGATTATTATATAGTTGACGTGTCAATACAATTTATTGGATTACTTGGTACTTGAAGATCTATTACGGTGCATTTAGGTACCGTTGCCTTATGGAACGCCACCTTCGGACTTCTAATAAAAGAGTCTTCTTCCTCTTCTCGTTAGAGACTTATTAAAAAAAATATCTCCAAGTCAAGGCTGGCAACATATTTGCGAGACCCTTGCGAATGCGTATGGGCAAAGTTTACTTATACCAGGACCCCTCCTCTCCTATACCACAAACAAAAATCAACACTAAAAAGACATTTGAACTCCGTGAACTGTTTAACAATATAATTATTATTTTCGTACACCCACAGCGCATTGTGACACACTAACACACAATTCGAAAGGGCACCTTGACATACGACATTTCGCGATCATTAGCGAACGTATCGATACTGCAATTTGCGAGCTAAATTATACTGTACTGTTTGAGCTGTAGCTTCATTACTTAAGACTGTATGAAAAAAGCTTAAGCACTCTTTCGTGGACTTCATAACTTAATATGAAGTTGAGCTCATTTCTCAAATTAAAGAAACTATATCTCGCATTAAATACAAGATCCTTTGAACTATTTTTGCAATCCCTATATCGCTATCCTTATATCCATACTAATATTATAAATGCGAATGTAACTCTGTTTGTCTATCTGTCTGTCTGTTGCGCTTTCACGTCAAAATTACTGAACCGTTATGAAATGTAGTACACAGACGGCCTAGCGCCTGAGATAAAACATGGGCTACTTTTTTACTAGAAAAAAGGGTTATACGAAGGGGAAGGTGGGGGTCTAAGTTTATTTGAAAGTCCACGCAGACGGAGTCGCGGGCAGCAGCTAGTTATAGAATAAATATCCAACAACAATACGTTAGAAAGAAAGCAATAGAGATGTCCCATTTGAAATCGTTACAAATATTATGAACGCGAAAGTTGATTAGAATACATTATACAGATGATTATACCTAACTCTGGTACGCAAAATCTACCAAATGGATTTGATTAATTTGGTTTACGGGAATATTAGAATTTGGTCTAACACATGGGATACTGTTTATTTTATTATTGCTACGGGACTGGAAGCCACCTCTGTGAAAGAGCGAGACGCAGCTAGTATCCTTCAATAAAATACTTTAAATAGTGATCCAAATACAACTACAAAAATTTTAGACTTACGTCAAGA
The DNA here is from genome assembly GCA_026213755.1 of Eurema hecabe. Classification (NCBI taxonomy): domain Eukaryota; kingdom Metazoa; phylum Arthropoda; class Insecta; order Lepidoptera; family Pieridae; genus Terias; species Terias hecabe. Next base: position 6,914,339 of record JADANM010003353.1, read on the forward strand.
TAACTAGTACGTATGATTTACATTGATTACAAAGCACATTGCACACACATTGAAAAAATACACAAGACAGATTTTAATTAAATATTATAAACAGATAGGCAAAGAAGAGATGCAATGTTTCTCTGCATAAAAACAGCCAGCGTATGCTAAAGCTGGGAATTAAAATTAAAATGTTAATATGACATAATAATGCTATATATAATAGCATAATTAATTAATAATGCTATATGCTATAGCTATATTTTAGCATAGTTAATTCGCAACTCTAGCATATGCTTAGTGCTTTTGCAGAGCGAAATTCATTCCTCATATATTTATTGTTTAGTTTGTTATATGAAAATCACGCTATAACTGTGACAATGATCACATCACTAGTCCTATGACGGGGTACTTAACACTGCTAGTACAATGGTCGTAGCCTTTGTGCCTAATTGAACACGTGCTGCATCTGGTCGCAGCTTTATAGCTTAGTGTATTAAGTTATCATTCTTTGTTTTCAAGTGGCTCGTTAAAAATACTTATTCGAAAATATTTATGGGTAATATTATGAATACCTTGTGGTGTTAAAGAACATTTTGCAATTATAACCCAGGCAAATTAAATAGTCACTTCTTATTCTACTTCTTTTACGTTTATACTATTTCACTTTTATAGTCATCATTGCTATTTTTCTTAAACAACATCCCTAGTTTGTTTACCAATAATTTCGTAAAATAGCTACTAATGTAAGTATGTTAATCTCTCGACTCATTATTTATTTTATTAAGAGTAATCTTAATAACATTATCTTTGTAACAATTCATAGCAAGTAACCTTTGTCGCCTTTCCAAGTGTTACTTAACATACATTGCTTCTATGAAAGTATTAAAACATACAATTACACTAATATAATATGTAATAAAAGTAAGTAAATCATAATATAATAATTACACGTTAAACGTGGGAACAATCCTCGGTTCATTGCTTGAGAAAATATAAATTCGTACACACCTTTGTTTTATTGTCGACTAGCTGTTACCCGCGACTCCGTCCGCGTGGAATTTTATATCAACTTTGAACCCCTTTTTTCCAGTTAAAAAGTAGCCTATGTTTTTTCTCAGGCTCTAGACCATCTGTGTACCAAATTTCATTACAATCGGTTCAGTAGTTTTGGCGTGAAAGCGTAACAGACAGACAGACAGACAGACAGAGTTACTTTCGCATTTATAATATTATAGTATGGATTAAGCTTGTTTGAAAGCCATCAAATTATAAAATGTTATTATGTTTTGGGATTTTAATTATTAAATTATAGTTATCTATTAACATTGAATAGAACTATTTCCTATTTGTTTATTCATGGAACTAAAGTCTATTGCTAAATACAAGTCTGCAACTTTAATTTATTTACTACTTCTACTTCCTATCGGAATCTTTGTTCATTACTATATAAAATTTTAGGTTCTACGACAGAAGAGTGAATAGTCTCACTCACATAAAAGGAATAAGAAAATAAAATGTAATTGTTATTCTAGGAGATAATAAAATATTTCTACAGGTCATTACCACCCATGATTATTTACAGCATCTAATTGGCACAACTATGTCTATGATCGTCTTATTCTCTTTAAATCTCTAGGGGTGAGCTATAACAGGCTAAGTCAGATTCACACCGGCGTACTTACTGACAAGGAAGTATTCCTTTGGACTCTTATTTCTGCTATTATTTCTCTTATTTCTGAATTCCTGCTATTGGGCCTTATAAAATAAGCAATCCCTGACCTGACATCCATGAGACAGCCGTGAGGATCGCGATACATCCTGGTACCCGTAACCTTTGTCCGATGCTGCGAGAAGGTTAATAAGATAGGGCTAAGAAAGCAATTGTCCAACAAGATAGATTCCCTCTCATAAAAAGGGCTACGATAGTTACTGTGTTTGTGATGGGTTTTCTATGTAGAAATTGGACCCATATCCTATCCCTGAAGACCAAGAAAGACTAAGAGACTTCGTTATAAGCTCTAAGCGGTCATAACCGCGAAGCTAGCGTCCATAATATACTTACCCTGACGCATACTTTTACAGTTAAACATTAACAATGTGTGTCGCTTCAATAATGTCTTATTTGTAACGTAATAGCATTCTTTGACATCATCTCTAGAGTCGTGACTATAACTGCCATATAAATTGGATAAAATCATGACGCTTAACTCCTCATTAAATGTTACAGTTTTTGAACTTTGGCTCCCTAGTACATTATAGCCTGTTTTGTTTTTTTAAGCTTATCTTACTATACTAATGATATAAAAAAGAAAGATTATTTTTTTTTGGAAATTTCTTTCTATCTATATATTATGTATATAAGTACGGCGTATATATTCTAATGTTATCTTAAACTATACTTTCAAATGATTAGACTTAATACGTGCGAAACCACGGGACATAACTAACTAGAATAGTTTTCTAATGTTTGTAGTTTTACCCGGGGAATATTTAATAAGGCATATAAATTAATATAAAAGAAGTTCTTGTTATAGTTTTCAGAAATCAGATCATCGTTATTACATTTGACTTATTTTGAAAATTCCCTAACATGTTAAACTATAGAACAAAATTATTTATGCGAAATTTCGATCCTTTTTCATGTGACTAACATAATAACTGTGGTTATAATTTCTTAGAAGCAGAATCGATTTTCCTTTCGTCCTTCGTAGAATCGGACCCGGGTTTTTGAGAAGCTTTGACTAATTATAATAGTTTTTGTTGGTACGAATTTTGTACTGTTATTAAATGTACAAAATAAGTTACAAATATGATTATTTTTTATTTTTCTTATATAAAGCTTGGATTAGACACTAAGTTATTATAACACGGTTTAACAATATTACACACCAGAAACTTGAGTAGGCATTTGATATTCTACCAATGTTATTAAACTCGAAGGTTTATAAAGGATGTTTGTTTTTTTATTTTGCTATTATATAAAGAAAAACTCAGTACAATGTATTTATTTTTACTTCAATAATCCAGTAATAATTGTAATATAACCAACGTTTCGAACTATTCAATTCACCGCTTACATGTTGAGTTTCTGCATTTTAATACAAATATTACTTTACGAAACTGATAACGATTCCGTAGTTACATAAATTTTTTTTATATAATTCTTTTAATGTATCTTCTGTGTCATATTTATGTTTAAGTGTATATAATAAAGTGTTTAATAAATAAAAAATAAATAAAAAAAACATCTGAACATCGTTAGTCTGAATCCAGCTAAAGGGACTAAGGAAGGAGTAGACTTTTAGTTTGTAGTGTAATGTATTAAAACATACAATAGGTACTACACATAATGTATGGATGATAACAAAATAATCGTCTCGAACGTATCTCGTTTCAAAGTGCCGCAAGCGAAGTGGCTACCATCGTCCAGCTACCAGTTCGTAAATTACTACAATTTTCTATAAACTGAACATCATTACACCACCGCTCGCTTCTAAACTTCTAAAACGAGATAACGCACGCATTGTTGTTTTGTTGATTCGTTTGTTTTTTAGGAAAGTATGTGGTGTCAGACAGGAATTTAACTGATGAGGAAACAATTGCATACTTTGAAGCCAAATGCATTGGTATTACAAAAAATTGGGAGGAAAGAAAGTATATATATTATGTAGAGGATTAAATCACGGTATAAAACAGGCTAGGCGAAATGGGGCTTATTATTTAAAAAACTCTATTAACGTATTAGTAGTATATAGTAGTCGTAGTAGTAGGTCGTGGTGTCTAAGGCGTTCTATTATCATCTCATAGGACGAAAAGCATGGTATCTTTGCGGAACTATTCGCAGACTATTGTTAATATCATTGCTTAGACAACAAATGATTCTGTTAATCTTTAAATAATTTGATGTTTATTTTTGTTTCAGGTATGTAACAATATAATGAATTAGGTAGTTTTTATTGTTTGTCTTCAAGAAATACGTCTTTGGTAAGTACATAATTATAAAAGTTTAAACGAAATAGAGATTAGTATTTTTATAAGGTATATAATTTTTTGTTAACACATAGCTATTATTTTTAATCATTAAATATACAGCTAATTTAATTAGCATATTATAAGAGATTTAACTACTATTCAGCGATTTATTCTAAAAACAAAAAATAGAGTATTACGCGTTTAGTAAAAATGAGCATTAATTTTAATCACATTAACGATTAATAAAGTTATAACTCCAAGGTAACATCTGTATTATCTATCGATTATTTCAGTCGATTATCGATCCTTCATTCGAATTACACAATCACAGATAAAAGTACGAGTATAAACTATAAACAGATATTAAACCGAACCGTTAAATTAAGTCAACCATAGAGTTCAGTTACACCTTTCTAATCCCTCACCTTTGAGGCCCATCACAAAAAACTGACACTGAATAATTCGACAACAAACTACATCATATCACTAGCTTTAAACATCAACCTTGTGGTAATAGTAATAAGGTCGGTTTTATAAAGGGTTATGTTTTAAGCGTGGTTTTAAATTTGTAAGGTGCAACAATCGATCAAGGGGTCTGTATAAGATGTCCGATTAACTTTCATTTTGAAGATCGAGACATGAATCGTGTGACGATATTATGATATATGATGTTGGTGTTGTATTAGTATAGTATACACTTGATTAGAAGGTAAATCAATCGGTAGTTAGATCAAGAATATCTCTTATACAGCACCTGTTTGATGATTCTTTTAAATAGTCAATTGTGTTAACTTTGCCGATAGAACCTTAAATAATTTTCAATAAATTATTGTATTCAAAGAAAGCATACTAACGGTTCATTTGAGAAACCTCCTCCTTTTTCGAATTCGATTAAATACAAATGTTCTGAAAATTACTAGGCGGCCATAATATGTGAAGAGCTGAACCGATTTTAATCATTATTTATGTATATGTTTTATAATAAGTAGAGGCAGCTATTGTTTTGTAACTAAGGTTCCAATAATGTATTTCATCGGATGTAATTGCTCTTATATTAAAAAAAGAAAAAAATACCTACTGGCTAAGCGTGAGTCTGTCTCAAAGACGTTTTAAACGAATTCATTTTTATTTCTTTTGTAATAATAAACAATGCACACATATAAATCATTTTTTCCTATCAATTGACACTTAAAAGGCACACGCGCATCGGCGATAATGATGAATGCCACTGAAACCTTTCTTGCAAATCGTGACTATTTGCAAATGTGCACCCATTAGCTTATGATAAATGTATCATATTGCTTTTTATGCATACTAGTGTTCGTCACTGGCTTTGCTTTATCGTAAAGGGTCTTAAGTAGGGTCTTATATAATTATATTATTTACTTACTAATAATAGGACAAGACGTTTATTTTAACACAGCGCCATCTAGTTTCACGCTGAACAGAGCTTGTGTTATGCCCATTAGATAACAAATGGATGGCACATTTACTTTGTAGTTTTTATGAACCTAAAAAAACCAAAAAAGGTTTATGTATGGATATCAAATTCATAAGCACAGAACACGATGTTTTAAATCACATTTATGTTATTGCTGTCTGTACACGAGCAAAACAGTGTAGCCTGGCTAGTTTAATATAAGTGGTGTTAATTTAGCAGAAAGTTCTAGATGTCGGTAAAAAGTTAATGGACATCAATATTGCTCTATATACAAAATGACAGTAATCTGCGATAATGTAAAGCCATTTTATCGAACGAGAAAAAGCGATAGACTTCAATTTTAGTAAAAACATGTAAGCAGACGGTATGGAGGATGAATTCGATATAGTTTTGCTAAATGAAGCGTGCTAGGTTTTGTATATCGCTGAAGCTATCTTTATTTTTATTTAGCTCATCTATTACTATCCTTTGTTTGCTGACGGTACTTGTACTATTGGAGTTTCAACCTTAAGTCTACGTGTTACAGTCGATATTTATTTGTACGAGATTTATATTTGCAAAATAAGCCATCAGTAGTTATTGGAAGTTGCTTGGTGTTACAAATGATTTATGATTTTGTTCCGCTTTTTTCAGTTTTGTTGTAAAAGTTCAAACTGATACGTTTGTGGAAATTGCTGGCTGTACTTATTGTGATAATCGACTTTGCGATCATGCAACTTTCGAATCGATCTTGTAGATCTTGTAGACTTTAAGTTATATTCTTACTATTGTTGACAAGTATTTTGCTATACTTGCTCATTATAAGTAAACTATAAGCTATAATAAGACAGAAATGGTTTTTTTTAAGTAAAGCGGGCAAACGAGCAGGAGGGGTACTTGTTACTTATGTTTATTTATAATCATGAATGAAAGAAGCAGATTTAAAATTCGCCTATAATAAGGTTGCTTTCCGCTATCTGTCTGTCTGTATACAGTATGCTTAATAGTAAAACTATATAAAATTTATTTCTTTTAATAAAAAGTCCATGATACATATGTATCAATTTTCTTTAACAACAGTAATTTTTCTTTCAATAGTATTCTTTGCTAGTCTTGTATTCTAAACGAAATTAAAAAATCTAACAACTTAATCTTTTAACCTCATTTTTAAACAGTCTTATTTTAATGTCTCATAAATGTGCTTTATTACCTACATTAATATTACTTCTTTCTTTAACGAAATAATGATAAAATCTAAAGCAAAATCCATAAACAATTTATACAATAACCATACAAATCAATTCCTAGTCCATCGAGATCCTTACTGTGGACATTAGGCAGCCATAAACCCCATTAAATCCCATATTATATGCCATCAAATGCCATTAAGAGGCTCATCGCTGATGCTTCCAAATGGTTATACATTAAAAAATACCCATAAATCTTATGATATAATTATAACACGCGATCACGCATAGGTATATGTGCTAACAAGCTGATAGATATTCCAGAATATTCTATAGGTTACATTTTATATGTACGGTCTGCAAAAAGTCAAAAAATTAATCTTTAAGTAGGTACGTTTCAATTTTGTTTGTTGTTGTCTGTAGACAACTTTTCTGGGTTTTTAAATTTTCCTGACATTGATAAATATGGAATAATAATATTATTTACCTAACAAATGGTTTTCAAGTACAGTCAAATACAAAAGAATAATATAAATAGATTCATTATTATAAAACATACCCATTTAAGTTATTGTACCTACTAGCTAATAAAAATATTTTTTCATCTTTTTTTCATAATTAATCTAAACAAATGACCAGGGCTCCATGAGCGATAAGAGGCGCCTGCGCATCGTCACCGTGACATCTAATAATGGCGCTGATGGCACTCGATATTAATGGGCCCTATAAATAAGCCTCTGTTAAACTATAATAGTATTCGTTTGATTTAACCGTTACCATTAAAATGGCTATTCTTCCTCGATCATTAAAGAAACGCTTTATTTACAGCAAAATAATAAATGAAACATCATATAAATTACATTTAAATATGATATCTTCTATCTCATCTATACTAAATACTAATAATTATAAGATTATTTGACTTTGTAGGGGAGTATATTAGTTTCTTAAAGATCTATATAACTGTTTCTTAAAACTATTTGGTTTAAACCTATCGAAATTTGGCTATAAAGTTAACTGTGAACTATATATACAAATAACGTATCGCTAGCGATATCCTCAAATATAGAACTAGTTGCTCCCCGCGGTTTTACCATACACTTAGACCTTCCTCTTATAATAATCTGATAGAAAAGACAGTTTAAAAGACTTAACCCTACATAGACACAAACAGAAGAAAGCAACATTGTTTAATCTATACTAATATTATAAAGAAGTAAAGTTTCTGTGTTTGTTAAATTGTAAGGGGTAATCTCGGGATCTGCTGAACCGATTTTAAAAATTCTTTCACCTATAAAAAACCACATTATTGCTGAGCGTTATAGGCTATATAAAAAACTGAAAAGGATAATTAACATTATGCCCAACGAAGTGGGCATGGATCAGCTAGTACTATATAATGATAAGCCCTGTGCGAGACGGCCCTATCCTGAAATAGATCTAACTTCAAAAACCGTCATTCACAACGACCACAATAATCACAATACTGTACAGAGGTCAACACACTTCAAACTTACAAATAAACTATGTCAAATTACATATTGAGCAATATTTTAAACATTAACGTAGCGTTTAAAGCATTAAGATGTCATCACACGGCGAGCAATTATCTTAGTTGAGGCTTTTAGAACGCGAATACAGCCACATTATGACGGTAGGATTTAATGTCCGACTTACAGCTTAAGTGTCAACAAGGAATAGTGGTATTATGTTTCTAAATTGTATGTCATATAAAGTTAGTTTTCATCTTTCGTTTACTTTATTCGTTTTTTGATAACTTTATATTCATGGTTGGTATTTTTACATTAAAGCTATGTAATAAGTGATATATTATTGATTAATTAATATTGATGGAAAAGTAATCGGATCTTACGCTGTTAGGAACATAAGGAAAATGTCTGAAATAATTATAATTGATGAGCGAATTATATGTTTAGGTAAATTTGTATAATTGCGTGTATATTTAGGTATATTTAAATGTTTAAATGTTATATACATAGCAATCTAATTACCTACGTACAGTTTTACTTTCACGTTTTCTTAAAGAATAAAAACGCCTACAAAACGCGACGTGCAAACGCCGCAAGTCCGAAATTGCTTAACGAGCAACATTTACCGTTGTCCACGATACGCAATGGGCTAATAAATCAAAACTTAAATGCTTACTTCGTAGACGAAGCTCACTTAGGTGTCTTATGAGTGCTTAAAAGGTTATTATGCGAACTATTATTGTCATACCGGCTTTTGTTCGTGACTTTGTTATTTAATAGCGTTTTTTTTTGAATAAAACTATAAAATGTTTGTAACAGTTTATAAGTAATATTGAAGGATGTTATATAAATTTTACATACCTACTTAGATAATGGTTTTGAAAATTATTTAAGCATTAACTAAGTGCTGCTTTAATTTTTTTCTCTTATTATTTCCTAGGTAATCAGACGAATCTATTGCGTAGTTTATGGGTAAAAGAGCAAAATACACACTTAAACATAAATCCTCAAAAATTCGGGTTTATATAAAAAATTCCTTACTTACTTATGTACTTAGGGTATTACTAATATAATGACGATTTAATAATATTTGATCAAAAATATAGATTTACTTTATAAACTTATTGTCTATTTAGACTTTAAAATAATTATTGTAGGTAATTTAATCGAGAGCCTGTGGCAAGTAAACTCAAAAACAAATTACTTTTAAATAAAATAATTCTACCAATTGTAAAATGTTTAAAATACAATGGTTATAGTAATTACTTGTATTAAATTATTATAGGTGTGTTATGTTAGAAGGTGGTCAAGACTTGGAATAGTAAAAATAATATTGAATTACCGATTTTACCGCAATGGCGCGTGCCTTGACAGCGTAGTGATGTGCGTAGGCTTTGTATTCTATCGATAAAATTAATATGCTTCGATTTTTATCTATTCACATAAATACTACTACTTTAAATAAGGGCTGTTTAAAGATTAACTGCAAAAAGATGAAACGAATAAATTAAATTTTGTCATATAATAATTAAGGTATAATATACATTGTTCAAAGAAACAAAAACTTCTATAGTTTCATATAATAAATAGGTACTCAATATGAGTTTGTAGAGTAAGATTGAACGCATTTATTTTTAGAACTAGGGGTTCAATTGCATTTTTAGCTACATTTCAAAAGACTTCTAAACACTATTACATAATATTATTACGCTTAAAATCGTAGTTTCGGCTATGCCAATGTAACAATGGAATATATTGTTTAATAATTTTATCGAGAATACAGCACATCACTATATATTCAGATGTCGTATCGAACGGTATTGCGGTGTGTGGAAAATATATTATGCGGTCTGTAAATAGAAAGACGAAGAAACACGAGCCACCAGATGAAAGCTAATATAATATTGAAACAGTTCCATGTATTTTCATTGTGCTCTGTAATTTGAGGGTAATTTTCAAAACGGTAGCTATCCAGCTATTTGAAGTTCCAATTGGAAGCTATTTCGTAATGCTGGTAGTGGTTTTATTTTTATATTGATAACAATTGAATGTTAGGTTCATATTGTGTAAAGAAGCAATATAAAGTTGTATGACAAAATATTGGAAGATATTAGAAATATAAGGAGTTTTTTTATGCCCACTTCGTACTGGGGTGCAATTATGGCAATGTCCCTCTTACTGTTTACTTTCATATTCTTTATTATATTTTTGAATTAAAAGTCAAAGGACTGGAAAACAATTATTCTTCTATTTTCAAAAAACGAATTCTTGTTGTCTGCCATAAACAAAATCATATATGAACCCAATGCCACGAAGCGTACAAATCAACTGGCCGCTTTTAAGAAATAAGAAAAAAAATCTAGCTACTAAATAGTCATATACAATATTGTATACAAGAAATATAACTCAATCAGACCATCCCCCATAGTCATTACCCAATGAATCAGAATCACAGCGATTGTTCACTTCAAGAGCTCTCAAAGTTGTCATAAAACTTATTATCTGCGTGTGATGGTGTTGCCTTATCGACGCCTATGTTTGGTTTCCTCTGATAGTGCATTCAATTTACATTTTGTTCGTGTTTAATATTTATGTTAAGGCATAGTTTTTTTAGGACGAGAATTTTATATTTATTGTGTTTTATAGAGTGTGTATGTCTCTGTGACGAATTGTACGTACGTATATCAATCACGTAGTAATACCATACTTGTATTATTCATATCAAAACCTCGTTTTGAAGCATTTTATATCTAAAACACGTTAAAAACCGTTGCGTAGTTCTAAGACCTTTTCTAATGTTCCTTTATTTAATTAATATATAAATTCAGAGCGTTCTTTAAATAAATCGTGTTCATAAATAAGTATGTACTAGGTTTGTAACTGTCTTAATTATAACAATGTTTTATTACTCAAATATACGCCTACCCTTAAACAATTACGAATAAATTAAACTAAACCAATTGCAGCCACAATTATTAAAACTCGGCTTAATAAATTCCTAAATACGCATCCCGATATGATAACCATTAAAACAATTATAAAATCTTCTTATTGGCACATAAAATATAAACAAATAGTTATGCGTAATAATAAAATTGTTCTATAGTAATCGTAGTCGCAGTAATTGAATTTATCCAATAAAACTGATGGGCCTTAATCAGTGCAATAACGCAACGGCTTATCAAATGCAGTAGGTACGTTGTAGTGAAATTATCTCTCGTGCGTTGTTCTGTGACATTTTAATATACACATTATTAATATCGTGAGAATTTGAGCGAGAGGCATTATAGTACTAACTTTTAATTTTGACAACATTCCAACTCCAATATAGTATATAACATAGTAACATATATAAAATAAAAATTGTATTGATTTAATCACATAGTAATGTAAATCTTTTCCGTAGAAAACATATGAATTTTGAAGTGATGTACTGGCACGACGATCTATAAAGAACTAGACAAAATTGACCAGGTTGAAATGGCTTCAGATTCTATGCTTAAGAGTACAATGTGGGTAATTTATATTTTGAATTTGATTTCGACCTATTCGTAGGTATATGACATTTCATATTAGTATTTAATTATTTAAAACACAAAAACTTCACTCACTTATTGATACTCGGAAAAAGACATGGACATCCTTAATTTAATTAGTTTTAACAATACAATGTTACCAGCATGTTGCAACTGTAGGCATTAAGAAAACAAAACTACGTTTGTTTAAGACATGATAATATGCAATCATATTTCACGTGTAAAATTCGAAACAGATTTGATTATTCTTTGAGCTAACAAAGAGTAAACGCGTAAGGAAGTAGATTCTATGATTGATGACGAATGCGATTAAGATATTCATACGAGAAAAATAGCACGTAGATAACATTAAGTTTATATAGGAAATCCGTAAACATTTATACATGCATAGTAACATTAATTTATTAAGTGCATAGTCTTGTACATATAACGGAAATTATAACTAATTAAACCCTGTATGGGTTACCTCATCAAATAAACAGACCTATTGAGCAAATTCGGCCAGTCACCCTTATATGATATCAAAGTCAAGTAAGATATACTCGACTTCATTCAGTTAGGCCACATAATACTTGAGTACTAAGTAATAGTTTTAGGACGTAATAAACCAAAACAATATTATACTACCGGTTCAGCAGGCGATTTCTACAGTGAAAAACCGAAAAGAAACTTATAGCTGCTCTTCATAATTGCATAGTATTAAATAAAGTCGCTGTTTTCCGTCCGTCTCCAAGTATGCTTAATTCTATAAAACTACGCAACCGATTTTTATGCGGTTTTTATCAGATAGCTCTATTACAGATAGCATTCTATTTGTTTAATCAAGAGGAAGGTTTGTGTACTTATTATAAAAAAATGGGGGTAAAATTGCAGAGCACAGCTAGTTAAAAAGGTACAAATAATAAGCAATACATGTTTAAATAGATATTAATAAAGTATACTATAATGTCTTATCTACTATAACTTTGCTAGCTATATATAGATACCTACGTATAACTTTGTGTAGGTATAGAACGACTCATAATATGCGCTTAATTACAAATCTTTATCAAGAACTAAATAAGACTAATTAAATTAATCCATTGTATTTGTCAGTTTTCTCTCAAAACCGCAGTTTGATTAATTAAATCGCAATTATTATTGCGTAGCATTGATTTAGACTTGTTTTCCTTATATATCTGTATAGTGTATGTATATATGTATAGTATAAAGATATAGTATTCTACTATACCATCACGTGTACTTAAAGTGACGTATACGAAGTTGTAAACACGTGACTATAAAATGATTGTTTAATATTTAATCGTTAGGTAACAAAGGATTTACTATAATAGTTATTATTGTATATGTATTATGGTATAGTTTAATGTTTATTTTTAGCTTATAGTATAGTATGGGGCGTTCTTTTGTATTTAAATTATTGTTACGTTTAAGTTATTAGTGGTTGTTAAATGAAATAAGCAATAATAGTATTTTTCTTCCGATAATTAGGTTACTCTTATAGGCATACTATATTATACTATAGTTTTATAAACAGGCAAAGTTTGCTAGGTTGTAACGTGTAATCTCTGGTTGTACTGAGCTATCAACCCTCCCTTAAGTTCATAGGAAGGTTTCGTCCCCCTTCATAAATATCATAAGGATTTCACCACTAAAAAAAGCCGTTATAAATACGTCTTTTAAAAATATACAAAACAAACTAAACAAAGCTAAAAGATCCCTTACTAAAAGCATTATTATTTTCCTTTAGGTATAACCAATATGACTTTCCCACCCACCTGTGTTGGTTCTGTTAGTAATTTACTCTAGATATTATTGCAAACACTTGTATCGTATATTGCACACCACTTGATATGTGGGAAACGGATAAATGATAATAATATAGATAATATATTTACGTATTAAAGTATTCTTAAATTATCTTCTTCGTGCTCGACTAGGTGATCTTTGGCCCGAGATTGTTTGGTTGATCTGAAAACGAAAATAGTTTTCTATTTAGTTGTAATATTATAGTTTTTACCTAAAAAAATGTTAATCTACTAAGGTACATGTTACTATAGGGAATAAGCTTAAATACTTTATCATTATTAGGAACTATTTTTAGTATTTGACGACCGCTTGACGCAGTGGTAGCACTGCTGCTTTCTGCGCGAAATGTCCTGGGTTCGATCCCCACACCGGAAAAATACATTTGTATTTTTTTGGAGTCTGGCTGTTGTTATAGGTGTATTGTATGTATGTATTTAAAAAGAAAAGTATATACCTATATGTAATTTATTCCGTTATCCAGTTGCCATAACACAAGCTTCTGCTTAGCTTGGAACTAGATGGCGCTGTGTATAAATGTCCTGAAATATTATTATTATTATTTCTAACACGGTTATTATAATAACGAGGCGACAAAAGACAGGTAGGTTGATAGTCTTGCCATAGTTTAAAAAATTAATGTGCTTATTTACAAAATATATCTACCATCAATGATATTTTTAATATAATATCATTGCCTACCATTAATAGTATTGAATGAAATGTCTTGATTTTAATTCAACAATACGCTTAGTTAGTTACACGTATCACATACACTTAGTATTAATAACAGCATGGTAAAAGGATTTTAATTTCTAAGAAAACTTATCCTTGGGCTAATGTAAAAAGCATACTCTTTTTAGTACCTAAGTACAAAATAAAATATCTAAAAAACGATTCCTAAAATGCAACAAACTCCATACTATAAATAAGGCTTTATCCAAGTCTAAGCAAATAGAATATATCGTAGGTTATATAAAAGTCTACTTCTAGAAATCCTTTAGGACTTAAATCCTAAGCTATATACAAGTAAGGGAAATAAATACGATTTTAAATAACAAGGAACTTGAGAAACATCTTTAGCTATGGGATATCAGCTATCTAGGGTTTGGGACAAGTTATAAGAGACTGTAAAAATAAATATTTAGAAAAAACATAGCACTTGGTATTACTTTGATAAAATTATTAAGATAAAAATATAAGTATCAGAAATATAAAGGCACTTACATAGTAATATAGCGCAAATAATAAAAGGAAGTATCATACTAGGTTTTTTAATGTTAATAATTTTTAAGTTCAATCGTATTTGTTATCCTTAAGATGATAAGATAAGCCTCAATTTGAAAATTAAAATGATATTTTAAATTGTTAACAAAGAAAACAAGTAAAAATTATTATTCTATATTTATCTTAAAAATGTATTTTAAATAATGTTTTTTGTGTCTAATAATCGAATGTTGTTCGTTCTGATCAATAATTTATTATTATTATAAAGCTTAATATGAACAGTTTGACCTAACCTCTCAAAATAACATGAACTATTTTTTAGAAGAACACATAACTTTTCAAAATTTCTTTTTTAACATATTGAACAAAAGGCGTACCACCTGATGGAAAGTGCTTATCCACTAACATTCGTGGAGCTT
>JADANM010003353.1:6952652-6963254 GCA_026213755.1 Eurema hecabe
ATGTTTGGTCTAGATTAGGTCTGAAACATGGCCTCGGTGACGTGCCTAGGATCCATTGTTAGCTTATCATTGATTCAATCACGACGGATAACTGTATTGGGCGAATACGATGCGAAACATGTAATAAGGAATTAATCGAATAATAAAGACCTTAAAATCGAAATTCACACGTTTTGGGTTATTTACTTTTGCTTTTTGGATACAAATATCGTTTGGAGCAAGAAAGCTAAGCACAGTACGTTTGTGTAGGAACTTTTTGTCATGTACGATCCTGTGAAACCAGCTTCCTCATGCAACGTTCCCGAACACAGATGTCTTAAGGACACTAAAAATAGCGTCACTTTTCTTAAGCCGGCAACATACACGTGATCACTTAACATTAGGTGACGCGCTAGATCGTTTGCCACCTCTTATATTTAAAAAAAAATTGCCTCATTAAGAAGAATATTAGACAATCCTTAATACCCTTTGAAGAATACAATTCTCTCAGAAATAAATATATGTTATTTTTTTAACAAGCTTTATCTTTTATATAACCGTGTTCCTATCTACCTGAAGCCTCCATCATCAGATCATCTGCATGTCATAATAATTTTGCGTTGTCATACGATTTACGCATGCATGCAAAATTTCAACTCAATCGGTAACCGGGAAGTGGGTCAAATTTTACTTGCAAGATTTAATTACCAACAAACAAACAGACACGGACAGGTGAAACTAAATAAAACCTTGTCATAATAAAATAGAGTTTGTCTTCTAACATAAAATCTATAACCTATAAGTTAGTTACTTGTAAAATTATCTACGAACGATTCTAAATAAGTTTCTGTTGTAACTTCGTAACAAGAGTAATTGAAACACAAAGATCGTAGCTATTGTGATGGAACAGCACGGTTTAATGACTGCTACTGTTGAACCGGTTCAGTTTAACACAGCTGCAATTCAATATTATTAAATAGCTCTGAGTATCTACTCCGAATACAATCGTCGTCGAAATCGAAAATTTTTGATACTGCTAACCGAGCTATGAGACTTAATATACTCTAATAAAAAATTAGATCGCACATCAGTTTATCGGAATGTTATCGAAACAGAAACAAAAAAGTTTTTATATTAATTCGAAGTTGCTCAAAAACTATATCGAAAATAATAAAAATCGACATCGATTGTGTTCGGAGTAGAGCTTCTGAAGTACTATGAAGGAAATATAGCCTGGCCTTTTAAAGGTTTAATTATTCGTTATTTACTTAGTTTGGTATATTTAGGTCATAGATGAACGTGAACTATAGTATATGTTGGGCTTGTCAGTAATAAGTGGTTTCTTTCAGGCAACCGATAAAATCTGAGACCACCATTATATGTATATATAACTTCCTATCTTTTGAGTTGGATCTGCACACGGTGTGAAAATTTAATTAAAAACGGTTCAATATTTTATAAGTCAATCGCAGACAAACAGTGTCTCATTGATTTTTGTAATTTATATACATATATTAAGATTACTGCAAAACATAAAAAATAGAATTTTCCTTTGAAATAAGAAACCTTATAAATGCTACTCAGACTAAGACTATTAACATTCACAATCATAATAGTTATATGTCAGCTACTAAGGCGATCTTCAAATCGTGACATAATGTGTGTCTGTCCACAATTATTTATCAATCTACGTAATGATAGAACACTTAGCGTGCACATCGGCCTCAATTATCTTAAGCTCCTTTTAAAAGAATAATGTCATTGAATCATGCGTTCTCGATACGTGTTGAGTTTGATTGATTTGTTTTAACATTGAGTTTAACTTGTTATAGCTATATAGGTCAAACCAAAGACATAACAGACATAGACTGATAGTCCCTTAATAATCGGTCCGCCGTAAGTGAAGTCAATACTGTATATATGTAAGTGTAAAAAGCACGTTCTTATACTCGACAACCGATAATGTTGCTACTAAAAAAATTACCCTATAAATGTATAAAAATTTTAAATCTAAGACAAATATAAATTTGATGCGATGCACTGCAGCGACGATCTATGTAAGTTGACAAAATTCTCTACTTTGAAATGGCTTTATTTTGCGTGCTCATATTGCATTTCAAAGTTTTATTATTCTTTGGATAAAACTACTCCATTCAGTGTTCTTCTTTAATTAATCCTTAATATATCGAAGTCAATAATATTATAGAGTGAATTAATTCTAACAGAACTTAATCAATATTTCTTATTAAACAATAAAATAAACATACAAACAAAATAAAAACTAAACAATAAGTTGAAAGCACAAGTAACACGTGGCGATATCAAGTTTCTGATAACATCTAGAAACCTGGGTTTCCTCGGCTAATTAGAGGCAAATTGAACGTTTATATAAATTATGTTAGTGTCTTAAGTTATAAGCTTTAGCTAGCTTTAACTGAAAGTTAGGCTTTGTTCGTTATAGTAAAAAACACCCATCATTATAGTTTTACAAAGTATGTCATTGAGTATATACTAATAACTAGGCTAGATGAATAGAGATGTGTTTGTTTTAGAAGAGTCTTTTAATAAGATTAATAAATACATAATAACACTTAATTGACAAAAAAACATAAAGAAATGGACTTTATAAAAAGCTCCCACTGAGTTGACTGACAATTCACTTGAGTTGTAGGTATATAATAAGTATGGATATCTATCGTAAAATTAGTTTTTTTTTAATAATACAAGATATTCGAATTACCTATAAAAACTAGGGCTTTACACCTTAAAAGACGTATTATCAGTTCGTTCTTCATCTTAATGTAAGGAATATAAAATAATAAGTATAATTTACTCGCTATCGCCTATGAATTAGAGCTTGTTTTATCACAAACAGTCGAGCTCTTTATACCAACCCTGAAACCAGACTCTGTTACGGGTCTGAAAGTCAATCACGCAATAATATTATACATATATTCACAACTATAACATAAAACAAAGTTGTGTTACATTTTTTTTTACTTCGTGGTAAATTCTCATAAATACCTGCAATCCCGAGGAGAGAAGGTAGGTTATGTCGGACTCAAACCGACTAAAACCCCACACCCTAATGTCCCCCTATTTTTTCAGATTTTACAGAAACCCCGGTTCTCTCTCTCCCTAATTTCTCCGTTATCTAGCAGCCATAACAAAACCTTGCTTAGCGTATAACTAGATGGCGCTGTGTTTAAAATTATTACAATTTCTAATGAGTTAATTTAAAGAAAATTTATTACTTTAAGAACAATTTTATTGTTTGATCCTCAAAATGAATAAATAGAGGAAAATCAAGTATTTAATGTAAGTTCGTTATATAAGTCGGTCGCAGCTCGCAGGTGCAGGCGATTACACTGCAGGCCGTGTCAAGGGCTCGCAACAAAAACTTTAAAATTGCTTTAGCATTGATTACTTTGATTTGTTTGAAGCCTATAGGACAATTATTATTCTAGCTAGAACTTTAAAAGACCTGTCTAGGTAAAACCAACCTCTATATTATATAATTACCTACTGGTTTATAATATTATCTATATCACTTATGAATAATATAGTTTTTAATTATTGAAAAAAAAACAGTTCAGTAGATTGTAATTTTTCATTATACAAAGTAAGTAAAGATAGACGTTGAGAGAACAAAATCTTTTTGTAGCGAAGCTTAGCTTAGCCTTGTCCTTTATTAAGGTTTTATATTTATTGCTTCAACCCGACAACGAAGCTAAAAGGAAGTGTAATGATTCTAAGTTATCTATATTCTATGTAATTCGATTCGATTGAAATTTCGATGGATTCGAACATTTGTAATAAAAAATTACATAAAGGTTCACGGTTACGTTATTTTTTTATTATAATGAAGTCTATGTATATTAGATTCAAAATGATTAGCTCATACGAAGCTAACCAAACGTCGTTCAGTTAAAATATAGTTTAAACATACCCCAGCCCGTCGTCCTATTTTAACAAACCCCTAAAAAGTTTATGATATATCTTGACGCTAAAGGCAGTGTACACTAACCGCACCAGATGTGCACAAATACTGGAATTTTTAACGACACGTCCGCGTCGCCACGTGCCGCGCTTATTCGTTACGTAAATAAATATGGCATTAAAGATGATAGTGTAAACTCATCTTTATTTGGACTTTGTTTTTTTTATGAAAATTTCATTTTTGTGTGTAGGAATTATTTTTGGAATTATAGTGACGGTAGATGGTAATGTTGAATAGATTTGTAAGATTGTTTTTAAAAGTGAAGCCTTCTCGCGAGTCCGTCCGCGTATTTGTGCGTGGAGGAACACCGGTGGGCTTTAGTCGGTAGTCGGTAGTGAAGACGCGGTATGTGTAAAATTATTGGTCATTGATAAAAAAAGGTGGTTCCACAGAAAGGGCGGACAAACAAACAAAATTATAATATCACAGTTAATTCATTGACATCTTAAAACAGCAGATTAATCTTAAATATTTATAGAATGAAAGTATTTCTAAAATAATTAATTGAAACATTACATAAATAATACCAAAATCTTTCTATTTAAACATATGTATCATCTACCTATATGAAATATGTACCCTTTTCACGATTCTTATAGACTATATAACACAACATTTCAATATACCGTTCTCGATATACGAGTAAGGCCGCGTGGCGCGCCAACATAATATACTATAACAAACAAATAATAATTAATACAGTTTCAGAAAGTACACCTCATAACTGTGTGTGGTCCACTTTGATGTGCTTTTGTTTATATTTAAAGTTTTTTAACCAGCTGTCGATGGAAGATAGTTCAAATAAAATAATAAAATTTAAAACATACAAGGTCTTACCCTAGCTTTGTTACATTATAATATTAGGAAAAATAAATATACGTAGACTTCGTTCACACTGTACCTTGAACCTTATACCCATAGAAATTAAATAACAAGGTATTTATTTCTTATACCTACCTACATGTTATTCTCTTCTTAAAACCATCCTAGTAAGAACCTCAAAGACTTTAATATAAAAAAAAGATTACAGATATTAAATTACCTAGCTGTTATCAAGTTACAATAACATATAAGCAAAACTATGGCGATTAATTTTTATACCATAGATAATTACGTTTTGTATATTATAAGGAATACCTTTGAAGTCTCTTTTACTTAGGTATACTTGAAACCTTAAGTTAAGAATTTTAATAACACATTTTGAAAACTAACTTAAGATAAATCTCTAAAGATTACATACTAAATTTGTTTGAAATCATAGTATTATAATAATTGAAATGTCACTGTTGCCTAAACCCTATGCCCTATAGCAAGTTAGACAAAGTCGCGGTATCGTGATATGTCAGGCTTTCGTTAATGAAAAACAATGGTTGACACGTCTATGTCGAAATGATATTACTAATAGTTAACTTGTATGGGTTTATGTTTTGTAATTTAAATTTGAAACGATTTGACTAACATTCGCTTTACCGTCTTTAGCGTCGAGAGTTTCCATACGTTTTTAACCGACTTCAAAATAAGAAGGAGGTTTCTCACTTTGACCGCATGCTTTTTTTATCACTTACATTTGTATCTTTCTAAGGTCTGGATGTTGCTTTGTTTTATGTATGTATTTAAAAAAGAAAGGCCAGTATATAATTTATCCGTTATCTAGTTGCCATAACACTAGCTCTGATTAGCGTGGCACTAGATGGCGCTGTGTTAAAAATAAGCGTCCTATATTTTTTTGGTTACCGTGACCACATTCATGCAGGTTTTTAATAAACAGAATTTGCTATTCTATAAGCATCCCCCTCCCCTCCCCCTTTAAAGGGTTAAAAACATAACTGTCTGTCTTTCCATCACGCTAAAACTACTAAACCGATTAGTACGAAATTTGGTACACAGATAGTCTAGAGTCTGAGAAAGTACAAAGGCTATTTTTTAACTGAAAATACCCTTCTTTTCAGTTCATCGGTTTAGTAGTTTTAGCGTGATGGAAAGACAGACAGACAGACAGAGTTACTTTCGCATTTATAATATTAGTATGGATTTATTTTCTAGCTAAAGATCACAATCTCAGCTCTAAACCGCTACTCAACGGAAGCTTTAAATCCTTGAAAACGTTAGGAAATATAGAATTACCATGTTCATTAGGTTATTATAACAATAGCATAATTGCATCGACTTGAATCAATTTTGCATACTTATGGCGCATTATTTTAAGCGTTCATTTCTGTGCGCAGGCGCAATAGATTTCACAATTTACTTTGCAGCAAGTAAAGCTTACAAAGCCACTATATTTACTTATTTTGCCTCACCCCGAGGTGTCGTTCGGATAAATTTGATAAAAAAAGCTACTGCAAAAACTACAAAATAGATTTAGCTGAATTTAAGCAAGCAAGTAGTTTGGAAGCTTTTTTTTCGCAGTGAAAAGGCATTAGTGCCTTCGACCCGGGGATGGGGGGGTCACCCGGGGATATGTGGGGCTCCCGAACGCTCAACGCTGACGCTAATCGCCGACGAATCACTGCGTCCGGTATACCCACCAAAAACACTGCGGATTGCCTTCAGCCGTTTTCCTGAGAGGAATCCCGGATCTTTCTAGCCCCTCACAAGTAGTTCGGAACCTAGATCTTGACTTACTTGACTTAAGGTCCTATATCCCCTAGCTGGGGAAGAGGGCGTCCACAGTGCACCGCCATCCCGGTCTGTCCTGGGCAGCTCGCTTCACCTCACACCAGGTCTTGCCGATGTCCTTCGTGTCATCGATGATAGTACGCCACCAGCTCTGTTTAAGGCGGCCATGTCTGCGTTTTCCTTGGGGACCCTAGATGAACACACAGTATACATTTTATCCAGGTATTGTCCTGGTAATGAAAAATACGTGACTACGTGGCACAACACTAGACTTACATAATATGAGCAATGTACATAACTACATAGTATAAAACAAATTCACTTTCTTCTGTCTGTCCCTATGTATGCTTAAATCTTTAAAACTACGCAACTGATTTCGATGCGGTTTTTAAACAGGTAGAGTAATTTAAGAAGAAGGTTTTAAACATACATAATAGATGCGGGCGAAGCCGCGGCTGGTCACTAGTTAATTATATGTTCTATCGTGAGTACTATTTTATTGTAACATATTATCACTATGTCAACACGATTCTAGCATTAGCAAGGACAAATGAATTAATTTAATCTCCATAATGCAAATGCATGACGTTGCATCAATTACCACAATACGCACGATTATACATACAAAAAAATATATAAAGAATATACTTATTATATTCTTAAATAATTATTCACAATAACAATAAGATATTAAGTAGTAAGTATATAGGTACTAATTATTATTAAAAAACGAACAAATTTGTTCGTTCGTCTATTTGTTTCGTATGTGTAGGTCCGGAACTTATTTTAAGAGTTAGGTATTATTTATTTATCCAATACATTTCGCAATAAAGAACATTTCAGAATAAAACTTAATACATACAGATCATACACATACACACACACACACAGACACACAAACGAAGATATGGACACATACACATATAATAGGGGACAAAGCTGAATTTTCTTTTGGGAATAATACATACCAATGGGTAAGGGCTCATTTTTATTTATGATAAAAACAATAATTGTTAGGAAATTAAAATATGATTCTACGTAAATTAATTAAGTTTTAAAAATTGTATACTGTAAGATCTTGTCTAAAATGTTAAGTCCAAAGCCCAATAGTTATTTTCAAAATTAATGTTTGTTTTCAAAGAAAAACAGTTGTATATTTCACTCCCAATTATAATGATGAGATCCAAATTATAACCTCATACAGATTGCCGTCTTTGTCTTACCTAGGCTGTAATTTCTACGAGAATGAGATGGAGATAGTATAATCCTAGGTTAGTACGTAATCACGGTTTTCAATATAAGCTGCAGATCATTTCTGTTTTCCTGGTACCCGTAAAGGTTATTTACAGTTGCTTATAGGTACTGTTTTATGCCTCTTGTTTGTTTGTTTGTTCTACTTAATAGGTAGTCTTTTTTAGACCGTTTATATTTTTTGATATTTAATTATAAGTATTATATTTTTTATTTAGTGTTATACTTATGGTCATATATCATTAGATACCTAGTTTTTTTTTTACCTACTCATTGAGCTCTTTGATATGATTTTGTTAGAAATGAAATTACTAAGTTCGTTTCGGGATCTACAATTTTTAAACATCGCCTTATTTTATTTTCTCTTAATGTGAATACCTTCAGATATTTTCTAAGTGTTCGAAATTAAAACCATTCTATAAATTATTACTTTTCATGAGTGGTTCTCAGGCTACCGAAAATTTCTCACGTATAAAAAATTACAATCAAATACAAATCTCAAAATAGACCGGTAAATCGTACTGAATCTTTAAATATACTTCATACAATAACATCCCTTAATTGTACATCTTAAGGCATAAATTCCTATGAACAGTTTAAGTTTTATCGAATTATTAATAGGTCCATCTCGAAGGTTAAATATGTATTGAGAAGTCAAGAAGCTATTTTCTTTGACTAGTGTCAGAAGTGGTCGATACAATTATGATATCAAGTGCTTAGATATGAATTATTTCCCATGCTGATATTAATGGACATTGTTATTATTATTCTCCTACCTATAATAAGTTAGTATGTATAGATCTGTACAACTCTTTAAGTCAAAATCTACTGAATACTATTGATTGAAATTTGACAAGAAGCTTAGACCGTATTTATGCAATACGTAGGATAACTTTGTTCCTAGTATAGTGGTTAACTTTTGGCTTATTAAACCTTGTACTAACTAAATTTTCAACACTAACTTATTTATTTAGAAAATATACTAAGTCTTTTTTAAATTTAATTTTATTCACCATTTAATTCAGGTCACTTAAAACAGCTTTTCAAACCCACGACTCTTAGATCTCTACGTAACGTAAATACCACTGCACCAATAGTCCTTATAACAAAAGATAACGACCAGATAACATTTATATGAGTCAAAGACCATAAAACACAAATAAATCCTCAAACACTTAACCACTGTCCATTGCCTTTAAGTAGTAACAAAATAAACAGACGGACTCATAACATAAGATATATTGATCAATTTTCATAAAGCTTTGTACACATCAGTGAACTGAAAATACGCGGTTAAGGCGCAGACACACTGTAATATTTTTGAGATTGTTTGTATGTATTATTATGGAAATATTTACTTCTACGCTAATATATTAACAAGATAGGTTTGATTGTTTGTTTGCATCGAATAGGTAACGAAACTATTGTACAGGTTTTAATAAACCCCCTCAGCTCATCAGTTCATATGCACTAGAGTTAGAGGTAGGTATATCAAGAATCTATACTATAAAAATAAATCGCAAATCTCGATATCAGCTGAATCGATTATTTCATTATTATTTTTTAGAATATTTCTTAAAGTGCTACGTTTACTTAAACAGAAAAAAACGCGTGAAGTGTATACCTTATACTCTTACCTACGGGTGGGATAGGATAGCGTGAACGAAGTCACGTCGCCAGCTAGTCTTACTTCCTACTAATATTATAAATTTGAAAGATTGTGTTACATATATGATTATACATACATTATGTATAATCATATATGTAAAACGGCATGAACGATTTAGTTGAAATTTGTTATGCCGATTAGTGATTCCCTAGGATTAACATATAGAATACTTTAAATACCAGTATTGCCATGGGAACGGGAACTTTGCGGGTAAAACCTCGGGGCACGGCTAGTCTTAATACATATAAATCTCGTGTCAAAATGTTTATCCTAAATGGACTCCTAAACCACTTAACCGATTATAATAAAATTTGCACACCATGCAGTTTGATCCAACTTTTTTTTTATTTTTTTTAATGATATGAAGAGGGAAGACGAGCTGGACGCACTCCTGATGGTAAGAGTTACGCCAGCCCATAGCCAATGCAGTGCTACCCGGAACTTTGCTATAAAGCCCAACTCCGGGCAGGGGTGCACTACGCACCGACGCTCCCCACTTTGAGTCGTCAGATGTTAAGACTCATGAGCCCAGTAATTTCGCTGGCTACAGTGCCCTTCAGACCGGAGCACAGTGACATATTCACGTCACATATTCATATAGATAGGATAGCTTTCATCCCGGTAAAACCTCGGGGCACGGCTAGTAAAATATAAATTGTACAGTTAATATAATATTGTAGATAATACCCTCCTTAGCAAGCAAACTAAAGCAATAACCACAACACCTAATACCAGTTTAAAAGGATTAAAACTCAACATTTTTACCGGCGCGATCGGCTCCGAGCATCTGCACGTCTCCCGTTATTTTTTACGTTACGACCGACATTCAAGTAAATTGACATCAATATGAGTGAAGTTCGCTCTAAAACCATTCGCAAGAGCCACCTTAGCTCTGATAGACACCAAAGTTACTTTTTAAAAGCCATTAACGGTTAAAATTGTACGTTTGAACTGCTGCGATCATCGAATATGGCCGTATCGGACCGACAAAGTTTTAATGAAATTTAATTTTTATATTTGTTGACTTTTCATTCGTCGACTGAGCTGGGTCGTTTCTGGGCTTATAACAACTTTGTTTTTAGTA
>JADANM010003353.1:6987386-7000705 GCA_026213755.1 Eurema hecabe
ATTTAGTATTATAGTCTCTACTTTATATTACTCTATGCGTTCTATAGGTTTCTACAGATAATAAACAGCATAGACATCTAAACAGCAGTGAAAAAAATTATTTGTATTTATTATCTCTATTCATTATGAGTAAAAATTAGACCAACTTGACAAAAAAAACATTAAATCACGAAAGACAGCTGTCCAAATTAAAAGAAAAGAATTTAAAGAAAAATCTGTTTTTATCTGGACTGAGTTTTTTATTTAACCAACTAAAAAAACGTTTCAAGGGGCATGTATATATATTTATATATTATTACAGTTGTCTTGGTCATCCACTAGAGACTTTTGTTCAAAAGTGGACACAATAAGTTAACTTCTTACAGTTAAAAGCTAGCAAAACAAGTTTTAATTCACATTAAAAGCGTTAATTTGATTAACATTAGTAGCAACTAACACTACTAAACCATCAGTCATAACAGATGGCATATTACAATAGAATACGTAAACCCAAATTAATGAGATTACAAGCCGCAGGTAACAGTCCCCTAACAAATAAAATTAGAAGAATCCTCTTAAAAGATATCATTCACATTGAAACGTTAGCGAACTGTATAATTTTATAAGACCTAATTTCGTTTCTAAATTGAAAACGCACCCGCCAAATTACTCTCAGCTATATTGGAAAAAGTGAAAGGAAAATATACAATCAAACGTAACAGAGGGAGATGGAACATGATTATCTTAACAAGAAAGGCGGGAAATCAGATACATTTGCATATACTTCGAGAGTAAATAAAAAGCTAAATTAAGTTGGCAAGAGTCTCCCCTAGAGACTTACGATTCTGAATTTAAATTCTTAGATGATAAAATGCAAATTTGAATAAACAGTGATTGAAATTTGTATCGAAGTTAATGCCAATAAAGTGGAATAGTTTTTGATGTTCAATAAATAGTAGATTGGATAAACATTGCGAAGGTATCGTTTCTAAATATTTACTGTACAAATGGTATGCTTTCGAGTTCACAGGAGTGTTGTGAATAGAACTTATTGTACCATTAAACGATTGAGTCAATATTTGGATTGTGTTACTATCGTTATTCGGTATTGATAAAGCAATTTAGTATCATAAATATTTATTTGCTGTTTGGTTCTTCTGGTTCAGTAATTGGTCTATTTTCTTTTTTGATTTTTGTTTTAGTCGGAGCTTCCAAAAATTAGTTTTCAATATAACCAAGATACATGCCAAATAACGAATTCATTTTCAACAAAAATACCTGAATAAGTTTTTGCATAAAAGATACAATATAGAGTATAAAATGTTTGCTTAGAACTAACAAGATAAAGTAAAAAAACTAAAACCCAACTACGACAAAAAACGACGCTGAAAAAGTATAAAAGTACCCCATGAATACAGGTAAAGTCACAAGCAAATGCTAGTAATATATATATATTCGAAATGTACAAGTGAAGCGCTTTAAAATGATACCAAACACGGCATATCTAGCTTAACTTTATTTTTTTACTCTGTATATTTTGTCCGCTAGAGGGCGCCACATTGAATTTGGTGAAAATCTATATAGCCTATAACCAGCGGACAATTAAGACGCTTCTAATGATATGTCATTTGTCGAATTCTGATTAGTGGTTTAGAAGTTACGAGGGAACAGATGAACATACATACATACATACATAGCCTGTCAAAATCATAACCCTCCTTTGGCTTTGCCGTAGTCGGGTAAAAAAATGTTTGGTTATTGCATACAATTTTCTTTTAAAACGCAATTCCATTTCAATTGGTACGAATCTACATACAATACACGCACAGGTAAACAATACCAGCTTACCAGATCGAATCGAAGAAGCGTAATAATAAGCAAAAAATACCTTTGATGCGACAATAGACAGGACAAATCGCTTCAAAGGGATCAGGGTGGATAATTTTCACTCAATACCACTGCTTTCTACAAAAAGAATCATGAATTTCAACCTTAGTGTAATAAAAATAAATCTCAATTTCAAATAAACAATAACCAGCTATTTGCAGCACAAGAAAAGAGGTTTTATGAAAGGAGTCGTGAAATGAGTTATATTTAATTCTGCGATATTTTTTTCGTAGATTGTTGGGTACATTCGAAATGAGAATATTAATATTTAGTCAGTCATCAAAGAGGTTGGATATCCAGTAAATTAAAAATACATGTTATACGATCCTTGATGTTGTCAATGGAGAGATATTTTGATAATATTTTGATTATTGGTTTTAAGTACTTGGGTATATTTCTCTAAATGTTCCATTTGTGTTTATAATTTGTATCCACTAAAAATACTTTTTTTAATTTGTGTCTTAAAATAATCAATGATACTGGCCAAAAATAAAGTCTATATAGAAATAAAAAAAATGCAGATTTAAAAAAAGAACATCTCATTGTTTAACTTTTTCAATATTTAGTCTCCAAAGAATAACTGACACTGGCCGCTAAGATGTGAAAAAGAAATAAAAAGCGGGAATTACAAAAAAAGAACAATTCATTATTCAATATGGTGCTACAATATTTATAAATTTAACTAAATAAATGCATGATTTTATAATCTTTTATGTTTTGAGTGGATTTATCGTTGCTAAAGTAAATGAATATAAGTTCGCATTGATAATATTACCATAATTTATAGAAAGCATTCGTATTGGTAAGTTATTTTTCTTTATTTCAAAAATTTTAAACGTTAAATATTACTTTGTATAACGTAATATTCTCTACAAGAATGGAAATAATGCTGTAAACAAAATGCATTTTTGAAAGATCTAGTTATTAATTTTAAGGATAAATTTGTAATTAGATAATTCTATAACAATTTTATTGTAATACCCTTTAAGAGCCTTTGTGTAGAGATAATAAAAAAGTTTTTATCATTTTATTATTATTTGTATTTAAAATTTCACTCGCAGTAAATTGTAATAGAGGTAAGTAATAAGCCAACATTGTTTCAGAGCATTTACGGAGACAGTTTTGACGTTTCATTTGGCGATAAAAAGATCTATCGACTTGAAGATTTTACCCCGGACATTCGAAGTTTTATCGCCGAAACTATGAATTCTATATCGATATCGTTAAAATGGGACTTTATAGATAAGTAGAGGTAATATTGGCATTTACAAAGTATTGGAAGAATTCATTTAATTGTAGACTTGTACAGTCAAGTAAGAAAGATTATTAATTCCAGTAAGTAAAATGATATTGCCGGTTTTTAGTCCGAAATTAATAAATGGTGATGTTTTTACATTATACATTTTGATTGAATTTTTTAAGTTAGTCAAGATTTTTGTAGATAACACCTTACTTGATAAAATGAGCCCATGTGTTAGCATTGGATACTTTCTAACCTTAAGAACGGAAACTACGGAATACATCCACAGATCGTGGCTAAAATATTATCCATACTAATATTATAAATGCGAAAGTAACTCTGTCTGTATGTCTTTCCATCACGCTAAAACTATTGAACCGATTAGAACGAAATTTGGTACACAGATGGTCTAAAGTCTGAGAAAGGACATAGGCTACTTTTTCTTAAATTAACCCTCAAAAGGTTGCGCGAGGCGTTGAAACTTTTTATAATTTTACGCATTCACGGCCAAACCGCTGAACCCATTGTAATGAAATTTAATAAAAATGAAAGGCTACTTCTTTACTGGAAAAGGGGTTATAAGGGGGGAAGGGTCAAAGTTTATATGTAAGTCCACGCAGACGGAGTCGCGGGCAACAGCTAGTAATAATATATTTTACTTTCTAATACATGTTATACATTTCGACTGCTACCGTTGCACGTAATTCTTAAACTCGCTTTTGATATTTATTTGAGGGCAATCCATTCACTTGGACCTGGCCCGGCTAATCAGTCCGATTAGTTGAGGATTCTATAACCAGAAGAAGGTTAAATTCCTCCCTCACAGACTGAACACAACAAAAAAAAAATCGATATCAACAAAGTCAATTGACAGACAGTTATAGTACACAGAGCCGTCACGACGCAATCTCGTAATAGGATCGTTAAAAACCGCGCGCGGGCAACAAATAATAATCCTCAAACGTAGAGAGCATCGATGCTCCACATGACGTTTACGATCGAACAAATAAATTAAATGCAATCGTAAAATGTATCGAGCGGTATCGACGCGTGTCGCATCACTATAAAAAATGCGCTATAAAAAAACATTGTTCAGTTTTTGGCTGGTTTTAATACTAGTCGGGGTCCGTGGTTTCACCCGCGTTGTTCCCGTTCCCGGATCGATACCGAGACTCGAAGCAACCTATGTGATAAACTAGGGTTTAATCTATCTGTATGCCAAATTTTAAACAAATCCATTTAGGGGTTTTTAAACAAAATAGTAACAAACATCCAAATATTCACAAAAACTTTCCCATTTATTACATTACTGAGAAAGCATTTTTGGAAAGAAAGGATAAAAAAAAAGTTTCGCTGGTGTTTATAGCAGCGCAAATTACGATCTCAAACGTTTCGTTTATATATTATAAAAAAAAACTTATAACATATGGAATACGCCGTCTAGTAGCAGAACACATATCAACATTGATTTAGATCCAAATATTATTTGGCCGAATTGGAAACCTGTGGACCCAAAACCTATCATCTTAGCTTTGATAAGAAATAATATTCTTGTTTTGCTTATACGGTTCTAAATTATTAAAATAGTTGACAATTAATGAGGAAATAGCCGAATTATGTTCTATTAAATTTGGCCATCGACGTCCATAGTATATCTTAATTTGACTATTGTATGTAGTGTTGTATATTATACAACATCTTATATTATGATGACTCAATATACCAGCGACCGAGATCTTTCAATCAAACGAAATAATAAAATAAACGACAAACATTTGATTCCATATGAAATAACCGGCATAAAATAACCGATTACTTTTAAGACTGGCAATAATTTTTATTCTTAGCATTAAAACATGTCCAATTAGCACTAAATCCGATAATAACCGGAGCACCCTTTATCACTGTACATCGTAAAATCGGTTTTTTCATAAACCGATGTCATTAACATAACATGCGCACGCGTCGCACCAATAAAAACGCGTAAAATAAGATTTTTCTCGAGTTTTATGACGTCATTGTACAGTACAGACATTTATTGACTGTTAAACTGACTAATGAGATAGATTTGACGTTGCTTTAATTTTTATAATGCGATAAAATTATTCGTTATGGTGCATTTAGTTGAAAAGCTGGTAATAAATTACAGTTTATATATTTAAAGACGTGCTTATAACAAATACAGTTACATATGATAATTAAGTTTTAATTTTACAGAATTTATCTGACGATTTCCCAATGATTATGTAATTTCTAAACAAAAGATATTAGGGTTAATCGAAGAAGGTTTTTTTATTCTTCTCTTCATCAATTAAATTAACTTATTATTTCAAAGGCCTATAATTATTTTCATTGCGTTACATTTCTTGGTCGGTTAAGTCACTTATTACTAAGCAATTGTTCTGCATAGTTTAAAAAAAATGCTATTACATAGGAGGCATCACAAACTACTCAACAAATAAGGCGAGATGCTTTAAGATACGGAAATCAACAAAATTTCATTACACAACAAAGAATTACAATAGTAAAATGAAACATCTTATCTGGAATTTATAACAAAGCTTACAATCGCTCATCTTTTTCGCAATAAAAAGTTACTTCGAATTTTTTACGCGCCTTTTACTTCTTGTTTTTAAAATTCGAACGCATAACGACGCCATTTTGTTTTTATTATTCGATTTTTTGTTGGCGTTTAGAGATAAGATGAATTATTGGCTTGCTATAAAACTTAAGAAGATTGTTAGCTTTTTATTAAGTACAATTTTAAATTGTTGGCATATTTCTTGAATATATTAAAAAAGGTATATTTAGAGCTTGTATGTGGCATGTCTCTTTAACACTATGTAGGTACTATTCGCGTCTCGCAATTTTACCAGTTTCGTTTTCGTTCCTAAGTCAATAGCGGGAAAAATCCTGTCTTTAAAATCATACAAGCGTATTAGGTCCTAGGTCTAATCTTAGAATATTATGCTAAACTTGAGTTAAATCCATTTAGTAGTTTTTGCGCGAAAGAGCAACAAACACACATACATACATCTTCAAAATTTTTTTTCAATTTTTTCTCAAAAAAGTTTATGTCACTCAAAAGATTAATAAAAGAAATAATATTTGAATATAAGTATTATGTATAATCCAAAATTTTTCATACGTGCTTATTTTTTAAATTAAACCTATAAGTATTACCAGTGGGAATAAAACTCGCATCTTCGGTTTTTCTGCACGGATGCGTCGTCACTGTAAAATCAGTTTTACTTTATGAATTTAATGGTTACATAACTAAATCCATCGCTTATTTTAACAACTGATATGAAACGCGTTTTCCATCTCCCGATATAAAAAATTGGTCTTAAATTTAATGTTGTTTTTATTGTCTAGATTACAATAATACTTTAACAGGGGTTGGGCTCTTTATATTCGGGTGTAAAGCGTGTGTTATGTTCATACGTAATGTATTGTATAGAATATACGAGTATTATATAGAAATATGTATAGCAGGCTGCGAAAGTAATTTAATATATTCTAAATTTACAAAACGCATGTAATACCAATGCTGTATAAATTTTAATGTTGAAATTATTTGAAAATATAGGTAATGTGTTCTTAAACTTCTGTAAAAGTTTATAGGTTTATGCAATGTTCATTAATTGATTATGTCATCCTTCATCATGTCATAATTATAATTACTACAGAAGACAAGTAGTCGATTTTAAATAAGATATGAGTTAGCTGAATGACTATTCTTTCAGTAAGTGGGAGTATCAGAAGTCTTAGGGACTTCTCTTCCTTTGTGTCATCTTTTATTCCTTTTGATTCCTTTTTGCGATTGTTCACGAGCAAAGGTGGTCGCTTAACATCAGGCGAAACTGCCAGGCCAGTATCGTATAAAAAAGTGTACCTATTATAAAAATCCGAGTTAAAATGTAAATAATCTTTTTACGACGTATGTGTTGATGCAGTAATGTAACGCCGCTGCGATTTATAGTTAATAAAGGTTTACGTGATACGTATTTGTTATGGAAATATTTTACGAAGTCACCGGCTTTAAACGTTTTATATGTGAATAAAACGGCTCAGTCGTAACACCCCTGAACATTGAAATATGTATGGTAAGTTGTTGCTACATAATGTTGACTGGGTAATTTGCTATTTTCTAAAATAGGAATAGATAATATTAAAATTGGTTTACAAATAGTAATATTATTATATAATTAAACAATAAATTAAATAATTTTATTAAATCAAACAATAATTTAAGGTATAGATAAGTTTTGTTTTGTAACTTTTCCAATAGAAACTACTTACCATATTATTTACAGTTTACGGCGGAGTTCTATTCCTTTCACACTCTCCTATATCCCATCCTTAATTTCCTCATTTGTTACATTTCGTTTTATTTTCCCAAGTATTTTTTTAAAGGCCAGCAACAGAACCGCGAGTATAATAGCTAAGCTAATGCCCATATGTGGAACTAGTAGCTTACTTTCCGGCAAACCGAAAAAACACTACGTGTTTTACGTACATATATACAGATACATTTTTAGCACGATACAAGACGCCCCCAATAATAAAATTCGTATCACAATTACTGAAAGTAATATCTGTAATAAGGAAACCCGGTATCTCTCAAACTGATCGCAATTTTAAATATATCATAACGAAATCTGAGGCCCGAGCAAACATTCTTTTGTCAAATGCTTTATTGGTTTACTTTCCCTAATTTATATGTCTTGAATGTGCGGGACATGAAATTAAAATGTAAGAATCCCCTCTTGTATCTGTATAGGTAGATAGGTGATAGGGTATTATTTGGTACACATGATTGGTATTGTCAGTGTTAAAAATGTCTTATAATATAAAACGTATGCGAGTATAAGTTGAACGAGGAATTTAAAAAAAGAAAAATTAAAAATTACGATTATGTGATTGGAAGACTATAAATTGACAAAATTCTAATATGTATTTTTCTGACAATGCCTGACTAACTGTAATGTATAAAAATATCATATACAGTACAAATGTAACATAAAAATTCTATCCGAATTTACCTAAACCTCCTTGCAAAGGACATAGAAAGAAATTGAGTTTCTCTTAAAATTACGTATCATCGAAGTACCACTACATACCGGTAACGTGGTTAGAAATCTAAGTATCTAGTGTGCTGTACCGTGACGATCGTCTTTCTTCACCTATTGTTTGCAACCATTCCCATGACTGGGAAAGGCTTGCGTTTCCAATAAAGATCCACAGCTGACCAACACAATATCTAATTATCGAATTTCATTATCATTTTTAGCTCAAAATTGTCGTGTAGTAAAATGAATATTAAAAATAGAAACAGGATGTATGTTATAAAATTTTCGCTTTCTGAATACTGTCTAAGAACACCAAAAATATAAATCCTTTTCACCCTTCCTTATTATTTTGGATGTATTCACAATTCTTACCTTACAAGTTAAATAAAATTAAAAATCCAAGCGAGCACAAAGCCAGAAAAAATATGAAAAAATTGGCGTCAAAACATACTTGAGGGATTAAAAATCTTTCTAATTAATACCATCAGCGATATTGAGCGTTCGCGCGACGCCTCTCAAAATCTCAAAGATGCAATGACACCCGCTTTTCATAATAAAAAAGAATTTACGTTAAAAGTAAAAAAACCTCATCCACTTCGAGTTAATGATACGATACGGCGGGAACCTGAAACAAAGCTTCGGGCTGCTGTTACACCGATCAGTAATGCTGTTAATTTCAATCTTTGCATCCTAGGGACCATAATATGGCCCTTTACTGCTTTATAGCTACTATTAATTATATCATCTACCTATTACTATATAATTATTCTCATCAAATTTTCTATTAAGACAAAGGGTCAGACGTAGAATTAAAGAGCAATTAGAATAATTCCAGAATCTTCTAGAATTTCTCGAATTCGGGCTCGCATTACCTTACACTTGAGTGTGAAGAGCTCCAAGGTTCGAAACTTGAGACCGTCGCATCTAGAGATGTCTCGATTTTTTCTTTATTTTTGATCCGTTTCCTCGAGTTTTCCCACAAAAACCTCTCGCTTGGCTTCACAACCTTTAACATCGAGTGCAATGCTTTGTGCCGATATGCTTTTTATCCTTTTATTATGTCGCCAAATCAGACATACCAACTGCTGTACGTCATTTCGAAATTTTAATCGCAGTAAGTGATCGCTATCAGCGCTATACTGCTATGTATAATGTGTTCGTGTAAGAGTTTACATATTGTAATGTAAATTTCAAAATAACTATTAGGTACTACATCGGTAACTTGGATAATGCCACCTTCATAGCTATAACGGTGGTCATATTATGCAATTATGATTATTATATACTTAGCTTTATTGATAGAGGGTGAGAGTATTATTCTTGAATCAGTATTGACCTTTAAAAAACTTAACGAGCTAAGTAATTAAGTGACTATTTTCCTTGAGATGGACCATTTTGATGTCATAAACACAGTGAGGTTAGCAGTAGTGTAGTAAACGTAATAGATCTTCTATTACGTTTAAGACAGTAATTAAACGGTATTTTAAACCGATAATATATTTTTAAGGACCACGTGTCGCCAGATGGTGAACAGTCGACATCGTAAACATAGAAGATTAGGGAATTTAATGATAAAATCGAAAGAAACGAAACTATAAAATATATTAAAACACTCCCAAATTCGGACTATATTATGGTTCAAAAAGATTCATCAGGTATGTAGCTGAATAAATAAATGACGTTTTACGCGTGTTTCTTAACTAGACGTATTTTTTTTTTACAAAAATGTGGAAATGCAGATACAATTCAAAAAGGTGTAAGCACTAGCTTCTAGTAGATCTAGAGTTATTAATTCACTGACTATTTTTACTATTACCAATATTATTTACAGTAAGGCCTTTTCAGATGTTATTTATTATACAAAAGGTATATTTTCGGTGTACTTATGTGCTTCCAAATTTCGGCTACATAGAACGCAACCGCATAACGAGTCCCACTTCATTATCCGTCGTATATCTAACCGCGATTTCCATTTTCAGCGCTCCCTCCTATATTTTACTTTTTGCATTATAATTTTTGTCCTTTTTCTGTTTCTAACTTTGTGCTTTTTGCTTTTTTCTCGCAGTGTCTCGGGTGATTGCTCCGACGCTCCAAGTGGGCATCTACAATGGCAAGACGTTTTCTTTTTACAGTATCTTAGAACCCCAGGTGGGGTGAAAGGAATATTTAAATGAGTACAGCTTTGATATTATGGATGTGTTTCGACTCTTCACATTTTACGTTTCTCGATATGGCAAATGCACGCTGATACGTCTGAAGACTGCGCCCTCAAGTTGCGAGGTAATTTTGTGGCCACTCGGAGGAAATAGGTAATCTAGCATTTTTTAATTTTTGGAGCCAAAGTACAGTAATAGAAACAGTGTTCATTACCGCTTATAATACTAGTGTTATTGTACGTTAGAATAGTAGTCATATTATTGCTTATAGTAACGAATGTTAATACAGCAGTTTTCCATATACATATTATTAATCAAGGAAAATATATAAATGTAGTACGAAATAGATAGATATAATTTGTACGTTGAATTGACATTCCTTTATAAAACTGCATTTAAAATTAAGAGAATGATTTATTATTTTATGATTTAGAGACAAGACACATCGTTGTAGAACTAGTAAAATGTTTTGTTTTCTAAATATAGAAATAGGTAGGTTTGAATGCATTACACAAAATGGAATTGAGGTTTGAAAAATATTTGTTTAGAAAAATATGAAATAATGCTTCTTTGAAAATCATTTTTTCAATACATCGTCCAAAGCAATCTACATAAAATGTATTACCGGCATCCGTAACAGATCATCCCACCAATTTACTTATGAATATTAACAACCCCAAATAAGGAATGGGGCGAAAAAGGACACGATTACAAAAAGCTCCCAACCCTCTAGTGATGCTTGAAAATACGAAAATACATTTTGACGGTTGACAACACTGAAAAGTAATACAAGGCTGTAGGCAGGTACTCAAGATTTTCTGCGCGTTTAATATTTGAGAGTGTCCTTACTCATTTTAATGGTAGATTTATTTCGGGTAAATACTGCTTTAATATTTTTATTAAAGGCTAAGATCGAAATGGGATGGAATTTTGAAGGATCTACTTGTTGTTTGCGCAATGAATGCATAACTAGATTAATTAATGTTACTTACAACGAATTAAAACGAAAGATGTGGTCCATTATTTCATCATTCGAAAAAACCCTCAAACTATTTTTACCTTGTTAATAGTAACGGAGATCTCACATGTATAGATCATTTAAATCTGCACTGACATTAGGAGATTATTCTATTTTTTATTCTATGAAGTGGTGAGACGAGCTGGACGCCCTCCTGATGGTAAGAGAAACGCCAGCCCATAACCAATGTAGTGCTACCCAGAACTTTGCTCCGGGCAGGGATGTACTACACCGACGCTCCCCACTTTGAGTCATAAGATGTTAAGACTTATTAGCCCAGTAATCACGCTGGCTACAGTGCCCTTCAGACCGGAGCACAGTAAAATTTGCACATCACTGTTAATACGATTAATACGATAATTAATTGTTTAAACCATATGTTTATAATCCTTTACCTTATCAAAATATTGGTCTATAAATACTAGCTTTTGCAAGAATCTTGGAAAAAAGTTTAGAGTACCTATCACATTAAAGACAGTGTATTTTGACTTTTAAATGAAACATTAATAGTGTAAATAATTTGATTGTATAAATAGCACGATCAAACAAACGATTAATAAATCGAAACCATTTGTTTGGATTTCGCAACATGAGAAGCGATGCGTAGTTTAATTTTCATTCTCTCCCACTGAGGCTAAAAATAGCAATGTTGATGCAATAATTATATTGTTTGTACCCAATAAAACTGGTGCAGTTTCACAACGAGAAACATGCGTATGTGGGTAATATTTTCATAAACAATAAGTGTAAAAATAATTCATTATTAAGTTTAAATTAATTACGTATTACTTATTCATTATAAATATAGATTAATAGTGCGCGGATTTATCTGCGTAATTTGCGTTAAAGGCGATCAAACAAACATACTTATTCATACAATGCATCGAATTTTGTTTTTTTTTTCTTTTCTGTTTTGTATCAATATTTACGTTGATATTAATTTTTATTACGTATTTATTTTTTTATTTAACATTATTTTAATTAAACAATTAATTATCAAACCTCAACTTAAATCACACAATCATAAAAGTAGGTTTAACACTCAATCACTGTCAGAACCGTCTCAGCGTTGGCTTAAGAAAACAAACACCTAAGAATTAACACCGGCTGTTATATTTTATTGTCTTAACTGAAACGACTCATTCAAATCCTAAGCACCTACAATGAAATGCATCCAATATCGCGTAAATCCATCTTGAACCCCGCCCGTGTTTTGTGGCGCAATTAATTCCCTACTAAATACTAAAATAAATTTATTTCTTAACGTAAAGCGAAGATCATCGCTTAGTCAAGGGCTCAGGAAGTGGGGAAGCGACTTTTTTACTGAAATATGTTTTGTTTCCTAATTTTTTTTAAATGTAGAACAATAAAATATTAAACCGAGCTGGAGAGTGAAATGTTTTCACGTCAGTTTTCTAAACATAGATATTACTAGCTATAATTTGTATCAAATAGTAATTTAATATACTACATTATAAAATTATTTCTTTATTTAAAAAGTAGCACGATCGTTTGTCTTTAAAATAAAAGCAAACAATAAAGTGTTTCTGCACCAATATCATTTGTTCTATTAATAAGTAACATCAAATTGCATCACGTCTTAAAATACTATCGGCCTTTTGTAAAAGTGACACAGATTTCCAGTAGTATTTACTATTAAAGAGTACACACGCTCTTGGCAATCGCCCAAACGCTTGCATGTGTGATAAAATTTTCTTATTATAAGTACGATTCCAATGCAAAGTGGGCTGACTGAGATAATCAAGGTTTGTTTACACTTCCGTTTATCGAGTTTTAGTCTGAGTGTGCAATATGTTTTATAAATATTTATATATTTTCATTACATTCTTTTTTATATTCCTTCTATCATAGAATCAATCTGTTTATGGTCACATAAGACCGATTGCAGATACATTATAAAAAAAAATACATTCTTTGATACAGCAGCTACGCAGTTAGGTTTAAAT
>JADANM010003353.1:7000805-7013980 GCA_026213755.1 Eurema hecabe
ATTTAGTATTATAGTCTCTACTTTATATTACTCTATGCGTTCTATAGTGTTCTATAGATTATTATAAGCAGCAGTGAAAAATACCATTTGTATTTATTATCTCTATTCCTAATGCGTAAAAATTAGTCCATACCAAATTAAAAAAAAAGAAACTAAAGAAAAAATCTCTTTTTTAATTCTGGTCTGAGTTTTTTTATTTAACCAACTAAAAATCCGTTTCAAGAGGCATGTATATATAATTATATATATTATTACAGTTGTCCTGGTCATCCACTAGAGACTTTTGTTTAAAAGTGGACACAATAAGCTAACTTAATGAGACGAATTACAGTTGAAAGCGAGCGAAAGAAAACAAGCTGACATTTTTGGTTTTAACTCACATTAAAAAGCGTTAAGTTGTAAATTGTTAGCACTAGCAGCTACTAAGACCTACTAAACCATCAGTCATAACAGATGGCCTATTACAATAGAATACGTAAACCCAAATTAATGAGATTACAAGCCGCAGGTAACAGTCCCCTCGCAAATAAAATTAGAAGAATCCTCTTAAAAGATATCATTCACATTGAAACGTTAGCGAACTGTATAATTTTATAAGACCTAATTTCGTTTCTAAATTGAAAACGCACCCGCCAAATTACTCTCAGCTATATTGGAAAAAGAGAAAGGAAAATATACAATCAAAGGTAACAGAGAGAGATGGAACATGATTATCTTAACAAGAAAGGCGGGAAATCAGATACATTTGCATATACTTCGAGAGTAAATAAAAAGCTAAATTAAGTTGGCAAAAGTTTCCCCTAGAGACTTACGATTCTGAATTTAAATTCTTAGATGATAAAATGCAAATTTGAATAAACAGTGATTGAAGTTTTGTATCGAAGTTAATGCCAATAAAGTGGAATAGTTTTTGATGTTCAATAAATAGAAGATTGGATAAACATTGCGAAGGTATCGTTTCTAAATATTTACTGTACAAATGGTATGTTTTCGAGTTCACAGGAGTGTTTTGAATAGAACTTATTGTACCATTAAACGATTGAGTCAATATTTGGATTGTGTTACTATCGTTATTCGGTATTGATAAAGCAATTTAAGTATCATAAATATTTATTTGCTGTTTGGATCTTCTGGTTCAGTAATTGGTCTATTTTCTTTTTTGATTTTTGTTTTAGTCGGTGCTTCCAAAAATTAGTTTTCAATATAACCAAGATACATGCCAAATAGACGAATTCATTTTCAACAAAATACCTGAATAAATTTTTTGCATAAAAGATACAATATAGAGTATAAAATGTTTATTTAGAACTAAAAAAAATTTTCGTTACTGCATACAATTTTCCTTTAAACCGCAATTCCATTTCAATTGGTACGAATCTACATACAATACACGCACAGGTAAACAATACCAGCTTACCAGATCGAATCGAAGAAGCGTAATAATAAGCAAAAAATACCTTTGATGCGACAATAGACAGGACAAATCGCTTCAAAGGGATCAGGGTGGATAATTTTCACTCAATACCACTGCTTTCTACAAAAAGAATCATGAATTTCAACCTTAGTGTAATAAAAATAAATCTCAATTTCAAATAAACAATAACCAGCTATTTGCAGCACAAGAAAAGAGGTTTTATGAAAGGAGTCGTGAAATGAGTTATATTTAATTCTGCGATATTTTTTTCGTAGATTGTTGGGTACATTCGAAATGAGAATATTAATATTTAGTCAGTCATCAAAGAGGTTGGATATCCAGTAAATTAAAAATACATGTTATACGATCCTTGATGTTGTCAATGGAGAGATATTTTGATAATATTTTGATTATTGGTTTTAAGTACTTGGGTATATTTCTCTAAATGTTCCATTTGTGTTTATAATTTGTATCCACTAAAAATACTTTTTTTAATTTGTGTCTTAAAATAATCAATGATACTGGCCAAAAATAAAGTCTATATAGAAATAAAAAAAATGCAGATTTAAAAAAAGAACATCTCATTGTTTAACTTTTTCAATATTTAGTCTCCAAAGAATAACTGACACTGGCCGCTAAGATGTGAAAAAGAAATAAAAAGCGGGAATTACAAAAAAAGAACAATTCATTATTCAATATGGTGCTACAATATTTATAAATTTAACTAAATAAATGCATGATTTTATAATCTTTTATGTTTTGAGTGGATTTATCGTTGCTAAAGTAAATGAATATAAGTTCGCATTGATAATATTACCATAATTTATAGAAAGCATTCGTATTGGTAAGTTATTTTTCTTTATTTCAAAAATTTTAAACGTTAAATATTACTTTGTATAACGTAATATTCTCTACAAGAATGGAAATAATGCTGTAAACAAAATGCATTTTTGAAAGATCTAGTTATTAATTTTAAGGATTAATTTGTAATTAGATAATTCTATAACAATTTTATTGTAATACCCTTTAAGAGCCTTTGTGTAGAGATAATAAAAAAGTTTTTATCATTTTATTATTATTTGTATTTAAAATTTCACTCGCAGTAAATTGTAATAGAGGTAAGTAATAAGCCAACATTGTTTCAGAGCATTTACGGAGACAGTTTTGACGTTTCATTTGGCGATAAAAAGATCTATCGACTTGAAGATTTTACCCCGGACATTCGAAGTTTTATCGCCGAAACTATGAATTCTATATCGATATCGTTAAAATGGGACTTTATAGATAAGTAGAGGTAATATTGGCATTTACAAAGTATGGAAGAATTCATTTATTTGTAGACTTGTACAGTCAAGTAAGAAAGATTATTAATTCCAGTAAGTAAAATGATATTGCCGGTTTTTCTAGTCCGAAATAAAAAAATGGTGATGTTTTTACATCATACATTTTGATCGAATTTTTTAAGTTAGTCAAGATTTTTGTAGATAACACCTTACTTGATAAACTCAGCCCATGTGTTAGCATTGGATATTTAAACCTTAACCGTGTACTTTATTACCTTAAGAACGGAAGCTATGGAATAAATCCACAGATCGTGGCTAAAATATTATCCATACTAATATTATAAATGCGAAAATAACTCTGTCTGTCTGTCTGTATATCTATCACGCTAAAACTATTGAACCGATTAGAAAGAAATTTGGTACACAGATGGTCTAGAGCCTGGGGAAAGACATAGGCTACTATTTTTTTAAATCAACCATCCAAAAGGTTGCGCGAGGCGTTGAAACTTTTTATAATTTTACGCTTTCACGGCCAAACCGCTGAACCCATTGTAATGAAATTTAATAAAAATGAAAGGCTACTTCTTTACTGGAAAAGGGGTTATAAGGGGGGAAGGGTCAAAGTTTATATGTAAGTCCACGCAGACGGAGTCGCGGGCAACAGCTAGTAATAATATATTTTACTTTCTAATACATGTTATACATTTCGACTGCTACCGTTGCACGTAATTCTTAAACTCGCTTTTGATATTTATTTGAGGGCAATCCATTCACTTGGACCTGGCCCGGCTAATCAGTCCGATTGGTTGAGGATTCTATAACCAGAAGAAGGTTAAATTCCTCCCTCACAGACTGAACACAACAAAAAAAATCGATATCAACAAAGTCAATTGACAGACAGTTATAGTACACAGAGCCGTCACGACGCAATCTCGTAATAGGATCGTTAAAAACCGCGCGCGGGCAACAAATAATAATCCTCAAACGTAGAGAGCATCGATGCTCCACATGACGTTTACGATCGAACAAATAAATTAAATGCAATCGTAAAATGTATCGAGCGGTATCGACGCGTGTCGCATCACTATAAAAAATGCGCTATAAAAAAACATTGTTCAGTTTTTGGCTGGTTTTAATACTAGTCGGGGTCCGTGGTTTCACCCGCGTTGTTCCCGTTCCCGGATCGATACCGGGACTCAAAGCAACCTATGTGATAAACTAGGGTTTAATCTATCTGTATGCCAAATTTTAAACAAATCCATTTAGTGGTTTTTAAACAAAATAGTAACAAACATCCAAATATTCACAAAAACTTTCCCATTTATTACATTACTGAGAAAGCATTTTTGGAAAGAAAGTATAAAAAAAAAGTTTCGCTGGTGTTTATAACAGGGCAAATTACGATCTCAAACGATGAAATGCGCCGTCTATTGGCAGAATACATATCAACATTGATTCAAATCCAAATATTATTAGGCCGAATTGGAAACCTGTGGACCCAAAACCTATCATCTTAGCCTTGATAAAAAATAGTATTCTCGTTTTGCTCATACGGTTCATATTAAAATAGTTGACAATTAATGAGCATAAAGTTGTTCCTTGCCGAATTATATTCTATTAAATTTGGCCGTCGACGTCCATAGTTTATCTTAATTTGACTATTGTATGTAGTGTTGTATACTACCTATACCACTTCTTATATTATGATGACTCAATATACCATCGACCGAGATCTTTCAATCGAACGAAATAATAAACAAGTAATTATTATTAAAAAAACAAAATACCCGACTGCACACTAAAAAAAGAGTAATTATGTCTTTATCCCGTGGGACTTTTAGGATAAAATGTATCCTATGACACTCCCGTAATCAAGACAAATCTAACGATACCTCATACATCAAAATCCATCAAGCCGTTTAGGCTACAGGAGGTCACAAAGGAAAAGACATACATACATACATACACTCGAAAAACATTACCCTCCTTCTTTGGCAGTCGGGTAAATATACGACAAACATTTGATTCCATATGAAATAACCGGCATAAAATAACCGATTACTTTTAAGACTGGCAATAATTTTTATTCTTAGCATTAAAACATGTCCAATTAGCACTAAATCCGATAATAACCGGAGCACTCTTTATCACTGTACATCGTAAAATCGGTTTTTTCATAAACCGATGTCATTAACATAACATGCGCACGCGTCGCACCAATAAAAACGCGTAAAATAAGATTTTTCTCGAGTTTTATGACGTCATTGTACAGTACAGACATTTATTGACTGTTAAACTGACTAATGAGAAAGATTTGACGTTGCTTTAATTTTTATAATCCGATAAAATTATTCGTTATGGTGCATTTAGTTGAAAAGCTGGTAATAAATTACAGTTTATATATTTAAAGACGTGCTTATAACAAATACAGTTACATATGATAATTAAGTTTTAATTTTACAGAATTTATCCGACGATTTCCCAATGATTATGTAATTTCTAAACAAAAGATTTTATGGTTAATCGAAGAAGGTTTTTTTTATTATTCTCTTCATCAATTAAATTAACGTATTATTTCAAAGGCCTGTAATTATTTTCATCGGTCGTCAACGCCTTCGCTAGCCTTGCGTTTCATTGCTTGGTCGGTTTAGTCATTTATTATTAAGCAACTTCTCTGCTTAGTTAAAAAAAATGCTATTACATAGGAGGCATCACAAACTACTCAACAAATAAGGCAAGATGCTTTAAGATACGGAAATCAACAAAATTTCATTACACAACAAAGAATTACAATAGTAAAATGAAACATCTTATCTGGAATTTATAACAAAGCTTACAATCGCTCATCTTTTTCGCAATAAAAAGTTACTTCGAATTTTTTACGCGCCTTTTACTTCTTGTTTTTAAAATTCGAACGCATAACGACGCCATTTTGTTTTTATTATTCGATTTTTTGTTGGCGTTTAGAGATAAGATGAATTATTGGCTTGCTATAAAACTTAAGAAGATTGTTAGCTTTTTATTAAGTACAATTTTAAATTGTTGGCATA
This sequence comes from Eurema hecabe, assembly GCA_026213755.1. Classification (NCBI taxonomy): domain Eukaryota; kingdom Metazoa; phylum Arthropoda; class Insecta; order Lepidoptera; family Pieridae; genus Terias; species Terias hecabe. The sequence continues at coordinate 7,006,553 of JADANM010003353.1, forward strand.
TTTCTTGAATATATTAAAAAAGGTATATTTAGAGCTTGTATGTGGCATGTCTCTTTAACACTATGTAGGTACTATTCGCGTCTCGCAATTTTACCAGTTTCGTTTTCGTTCCTAAGTCAATAGCGGGAAAAATCCTGTCTTTAAAATCATACAAGCGTATTAGGTCCTAGGTCTAATCTTAGAATATTATGCTAAACTTGAGTTAAATCCATTTAGTAGTTTTTGCGCGAAAGAGCAACAAACACACATACATACATCTTCAAAATTTTTTTTCAATTTTTTCTCAAAAAAGTTTATGTCACTCAAAAGATTAATAAAAGAAATAATATTTGAATATAAGTATTATGTATAATCCAAAATTTTTCATACGTGCTTATTTTTTAAATTAAACCTATAAGTATTACCAGTGGGAATAAAACTCGCATCTTCGGTTTTTCTGCACGGATGCGTCGTCACTGTAAAATCAGTTTTACTTTATGAATTTAATGGTTACATAACTAAATCCATCGCTTATTTTAACAACTGATATGAAACGCGTTTTCCATCTCCCGATATAAAAAATTGGTCTTAAATTTAATGTTGTTTTTATTGTCTAGATTACAATAATACTTTAACAGGGGTTGGGCTCTTTATATTCGGGTGTAAAGCGTGTGTTATGTTCATACGTAATGTATTGTATAGAATATACGAGTATTATATAGAAATATGTATAGCAGGCTGCGAAAGTAATTTAATATATTCTAAATTTACAAAACGCATGTAATACCAATGCTGTATAAATTTTAATGTTGAAATTATTTGAAAATATAGGTAATGTGTTCTTAAACTTCTGTAAAAGTTTATAGGTTTATGCAATGTTCATTAATTGATTATGTCATCCTTCATCATGTCATAATTATAATTACTACAGAAGACAAGTAGTCGATTTTAAATAAGATATGAGTTAGCTGAATGACTATTCTTTCAGTAAGTGGGAGTATCAGAAGTCTTAGGGACTTCTCTTCCTTTGTGTCATCTTTTATTCCTTTTGATTCCTTTTTGCGATTGTTCACGAGCAAAGGTGGTCGCTTAACATCAGGCGAAACTGCCAGGCCAGTATCGTATAAAAAAGTGTACCTATTATAAAAATCCGAGTTAAAATGTAAATAATCTTTTTACGACGTATGTGTTGATGCAGTAATGTAACGCCGCTGCGATTTATAGTTAATAAAGGTTTACGTGATACGTATTTGTTATGGAAATATTTTACGAAGTCACCGGCTTTAAACGTTTTATATGTGAATAAAACGGCTCAGTCGTAACACCCCTGAACATTGAAATATGTATGGTAAGTTGTTGCTACATAATGTTGACTGGGTAATTTGCTATTTTCTAAAATAGGAATAGATAATATTAAAATTGGTTTACAAATAGTAATATTATTATATAATTAAACAATAAATTAAATAATTTTATTAAATCAAACAATAATTTAAGGTATAGATAAGTTTTGTTTTGTAACTTTTCCAATAGAAACTACTTACCATATTATTTACAGTTTACGGCGGAGTTCTATTCCTTTCACACTCTCCTATATCCCATCCTTAATTTCCTCATTTGTTACATTTCGTTTTATTTTCCCAAGTATTTTTTTAAAGGCCAGCAACAGAACCGCGAGTATAATAGCTAAGCTAATGCCCATATGTGGAACTAGTAGCTTACTTTCCGGCAAACCGAAAAAACACTACGTGTTTTACGTACATATATACAGATACATTTTTAGCACGATACAAGACGCCCCCAATAATAAAATTCGTATCACAATTACTGAAAGTAATATCTGTAATAAGGAAACCCGGTATCTCTCAAACTGATCGCAATTTTAAATATATCATAACGAAATCTGAGGCCCGAGCAAACATTCTTTTGTCAAATGCTTTATTGGTTTACTTTCCCTAATTTATATGTCTTGAATGTGCGGGACATGAAATTAAAATGTAAGAATCCCCTCTTGTATCTGTATAGGTAGATAGGTGATAGGGTATTATTTGGTACACATGATTGGTATTGTCAGTGTTAAAAATGTCTTATAATATAAAACGTATGCGAGTATAAGTTGAACGAGGAATTTAAAAAAAGAAAAATTAAAAATTACGATTATGTGATTGGAAGACTATAAATTGACAAAATTCTAATATGTATTTTTCTGACAATGCCTGACTAACTGTAATGTATAAAAATATCATATACAGTACAAATGTAACATAAAAATTCTATCCGAATTTACCTAAACCTCCTTGCAAAGGACATAGAAAGAAATTGAGTTTCTCTTAAAATTACGTATCATCGAAGTACCACTACATACCGGTAACGTGGTTAGAAATCTAAGTATCTAGTGTGCTGTACCGTGACGATCGTCTTTCTTCACCTATTGTTTGCAACCATTCCCATGACTGGGAAAGGCTTGCGTTTCCAATAAAGATCCACAGCTGACCAACACAATATCTAATTATCGAATTTCATTATCATTTTTAGCTCAAAATTGTCGTGTAGTAAAATGAATATTAAAAATAGAAACAGGATGTATGTTATAAAATTTTCGCTTTCTGAATACTGTCTAAGAACACCAAAAATATAAATCCTTTTCACCCTTCCTTATTATTTTGGATGTATTCACAATTCTTACCTTACAAGTTAAATAAAATTAAAAATCCAAGCGAGCACAAAGCCAGAAAAAATATGAAAAAATTGGCGTCAAAACATACTTGAGGGATTAAAAATCTTTCTAATTAATACCATCAGCGATATTGAGCGTTCGCGCGACGCCTCTCAAAATCTCAAAGATGCAATGACACCCGCTTTTCATAATAAAAAAAGAATTTACGTTAAAAGTAAAAAAACCTCATCCACTTCGAGTTAATGATACGATACGGCGGGAACCTGAAACAAAGCTTCGGGCTGCTGTTACACCGATCAGTAATGCTGTTAATTTCAATCTTTGCATCCTAGGGACCATAATATGGCCCTTTACTGCTTTATAGCTACTATTAATTATATCATCTACCTATTACTATATAATTATTCTCATCAAATTTTCAATAAAGACAAAGGGTCACACGTAGAATTAAAGAGCAATTAGAATAATTCCAGAATCTTCTATAATTTCTCGAATTCAGGCTCGCATTACCTTACACTTGAGTGTGAAGAGCTCCAAGGTTCGAAACTTGAGACCGTCGCATCTAGAGATGGCTCGATTTTTTCTTTATTTTTGATCCGTTTCCTCGAGTTTTCCCACAAAAACCTCTCGCTTGGCTTCACAACCTTTAACATCGAGTGCAATGCTTTGTGCCGATATGCTTTTTATCCTTTTATTATGTCGCCAAATCAGACATACCAACTGCTGTACGTCATTTCGAAATTTTAATCGCAGTAAGTGATCGCTATCAGCGCTATACTGCTATGTATAATGTGTTCGTGTAAGAGTTTACATATTGTAATGTAAATTTCAAAATAACTATTAGGTACTACATCGGTAACTTGGATAATGCCACCTTCATAGCTATAACGGTGGTCATATTATGCAATTATGATTATTATATACTTAGCTTTATTGATAGAGGGTGAGAGTATTATTCTTGAATCAGTATTGACCTTTAAAAAACTTAACGAGCTAAGTAATTAAGTGACTATTTTCCTTGAGATGGACCATTTTGATGTCATAAACACAGTGAGGTTAGCAGTAGTGTAGTAAACGTAATAGATCTTCTATTACGTTTAAGACAGTAATTAAACGGTATTTTAAACCGATAATATATTTTTAAGGACCACGTGTCGCCAGATGGTGAACAGTCGACATCGTAAACATAGAAGATTAGGGAATTTAATGATAAAATCGAAAGAAACGAAACTATAAAATATATTAAAACACTCCCAAATTCGGACTATATTATGGTTCAAAAAGATTCATCAGGTATGTAGCTGAATAAATAAATGACGTTTTACGCGTGTTTCTTAACTAGACGTATTTTTTTTTTACAAAAATGTGGAAATGCAGATACAATTCAAAAAGGTGTAAGCACTAGCTTCTAGTAGATCTAGAGTTATTAATTCACTGACTATTTTTACTATTACCAATATTATTTACAGTAAGGCCTTTTCAGATGTTATTTATTATACAAAAGGTATATTTTCGGTGTACTTATGTGCTTCCAAATTTCGGCTACATAGAACGCAACCGCATAACGAGTCCCACTTCATTATCCGTCGTATATCTAACCGCGATTTCCATTTTCAGCGCTCCCTCCTATATTTTACTTTTTGCATTATAATTTTTGTCCTTTTTCTGTTTCTAACTTTGTGCTTTTTGCTTTTTTCTCGCAGTGTCTCGGGTGATTGCTCCGACGCTCCAAGTGGGCATCTACAATGGCAAGACGTTTTCTTTTTACAGTATCTTAGAACCCCAGGTGGGGTGAAAGGAATATTTAAATGAGTACAGCTTTGATATTATGGATGTGTTTCGACTCTTCACATTTTACGTTTCTCGATATGGCAAATGCACGCTGATACGTCTGAAGACTGCGCCCTCAAGTTGCGAGGTAATTTTGTGGCCACTCGGAGGAAATAGGTAATCTAGCATTTTTTAATTTTTGGAGCCAAAGTACAGTAATAGAAACAGTGTTCATTACCGCTTATAATACTAGTGTTATTGTACGTTAGAATAGTAGTCATATTATTGCTTATAGTAACGAATGTTAATACAGCAGTTTTCCATATATTATTAATCAAGGAAAATATATAAATGTAGTACGAAATAGATAGATATAATTTGTACGTTGAATTGATATTCCTTTATAAAACTGCATTTAAAATTAAGAGAATGATTTATTATTTTATGATTTAGAGACAAGACACATCGTTGTAGAACTAGTAAAATGTTTTGTTTTCTAAATATAGAAATAGGTAGGTTTCAATGCATTACACAAAATGGAATTGAGGTTTGAAAAATATTTGTTTAGAAAAATTTGAAATAATGCTCCTTTGAAAATCATTTTTTCAATACATCGTCCAAAGCAATCTACATAAAATGTATTACCGGCATCCGTAACAGATCATCCCACCAATTTACTTATGAATATTAACAACCCCAAATAAGGAATGGGGCGAAAAAGGACACGATTACAAAAAGCTCCCAACCCTCTAGTGATGCTTGAAAATACGAAAATACATTTTGACGGTTGACAACACTGAAAAGTAATACAAGGCTGTAGGCAGGTACTCAAGATTTTCTGCGCGTTTAATATTTGAGAGTGTCCTTACTCATTTTAATGGTAGATTTATTTCGGGTAAATACTGCTTTAATATTTTTATTAAAGGCTAAGATCGAAATGGGATGGAATTTTGAAGGATCTACTTGTTGTTTGCGCAATGAATGCATAACTAGATTAATTAATGTTACTTACAACGAATTAAAACGAAAGATGTGGTCCATTATTTCATCATTCGAAAAAACCCTCAAACTATTTTTACCTTGTTAATAGTAACGGAGATCTCACATGTATAGATCATTTAAATCTGCACTGACATTAGGAGATTATTCTATTTTTTATTCTATGAAGTGGTGAGACGAGCTGGACGCCCTCCTGATGGTAAGAGAAACGCCAGCCCATAACCAATGTAGTGCTACCCAGAACTTTGCTCCGGGCAGGGATGTACTACACCGACGCTCCCCACTTTGAGTCATAAGATGTTAAGACTTATTAGCCCAGTAATCACGCTGGCTACAGTGCCCTTCAGACCGGAGCACAGTAAAATTTGCACATCACTGTTAATACGATTAATACGATAATTAATTGTTTAAACCATATGTTTATAATCCTTTACCTTATCAAAATATTGGTCTATAAATACTAGCTTTTGCAAGAATCTTGGAAAAAAGTTTAGAGTACCTATCACATTAAAGACAGTGTATTTTGACTTTTAAATGAAACATTAATAGTGTAAATAATTTGATTGTATAAATAGCACGATCAAACAAACGATTAATAAATCGAAACCATTTGTTTGGATTTCGCAACATGAGAAGCGATGCGTAGTTTAATTTTCATTCTCTCCCACTGAGGCTAAAAATAGCAATGTTGATGCAATAATTATATTGTTTGTACCCAATAAAACTGGTGCAGTTTCACAACGAGAAACATGCGTATGTGGGTAATATTTTCATAAACAATAAGTGTAAAAATAATTCATTATTAAGTTTAAATTAATTACGTATTACTTATTCATTATAAATATAGATTAATAGTGCGCGGATTTATCTGCGTAATTTGCGTTAAAGGCGATCAAACAAACATACTTATTCATACAATGCATCGAATTTTGTTTTTTTTTTCTTTTCTGTTTTGTATCAATATTTACGTTGATATTAATTTTCATAACGTATTTATTTTCTCATTTTACATTATTTTAATTAAACAATTAATTATCAAACCTCAACTTAAATCACACAATCATAAAAGTAGCCTTAACACTTAAAAATCACTGTCAGAGCCGTCTCAGCGCTGGCTTAAGAAAACAAACACCTAAGAATTAACACCGGCTGTTATATTTTATTGTCTCAACTGAAACGACTCATTCAAATCCTAAGCACCTACAATGAAATGCATCCAATATCGCGTAAATCCATCTTGAACCCCGCCCGTGTTTTGTGGCGCAATTAATTCCCTACTAAATACTAAAATAAGTTTATTTCTTAACGTAAAGCGAAGATCATCGCTTAGTCAAGGGCTCAGGAAGTGGGGAAGCGACTTTTTTTACTGAAATATGTTTTGTTTCCTACATTTTTTTATATGTAGAATAATAAAATATGAAATAGAGCTTGAGAGTGAAACGTTTTCACGTCAGTTTTCTAAACATATTATTAGCAATAATTTGTATCAAATAGTCATTTAATATACTACCTTATAAAATATCTTTAATTGAAAAGTAGCACGATCGTTTGTCTTTAAAATAAAAGCAAACAATAAAGTGTTTCTTCACCAATATAATTTGTTCTATTAATAAGTAACATCAAGTTGCATCACGTCTTAAAATACTATCGGCCTTTTGTAAAAGTGACACAGATTTCCAGTAGTATTTACTATTAAAGAGTACACACGCTCTTGGCAATCGCCCAAACGCTTGCATGTGTGATAAAATTTTCTTATTATAAGTACGATTCCAATGCAAAGTGGGCTGACTGAGATAATCAAGGTTTGTTTACACTTCCGTTTATCGAGTTTTAGTCTGAGTGTGCAATATGTTTTATAAATATTTATATATTTTCATTACATTCTTTTTTATATTCCTTCTATCATAGAATCAATCTGTTTATGGTCACATAAGACCGATTGCAGATACATTATAAAAAAAAATACATTCTTTGATACAGCAGCTACGCAGTTAGGTTTAAAT
>JADANM010003353.1:7052526-7092853 GCA_026213755.1 Eurema hecabe
TACTTAAAAAATAATCATAGAAGAAATCGTGAACTCTCGTTATACTCTTAGAAGGATAAGGCTTTTGATTCATACTAAACTTATCAAAATAGGTTATTTAACCATAGACCAGCGTTAAAAGTGAGTCTTTTCAGGTTCGAAAACTAAAGCCGCAAACAGTATGATAAGTGCAAATGACTTGCTTAGTTGCTGTATACAGCAATAATGTTTATACGTTTAATGCTGTATACATTTTAAATTTATAATCAATTCAAAATTGTTGGCGTGAAATAGTGAAAAACAATCCATCTAAATGTTCATACATCAAAACATATTTCAGAGCTTGTTACCTAAAAGTATTTCACAGGTAACGATATATATTTTTTTTCAACAGGCCGTTAAAGGCGGTTGCCGTAGCTGGACTGTCCCCAGTAATTGGGCAGGGCCCGGCAGGACTGGTGGCGAGGGATCAAATATCGAGTTAACATTTATAACCTTTATACAATTGTATTATTTTAAATCAATAAAAAAATATGTAAAATTGCACTAAATATTTTATTTTTTATTTTTAACGCCATCTGTTGAATATGCTACAAATGTTTACAGGTAGGTGTATTCATTACCTTGACACAACGGAAATTGTCCGTTTACTCATTGATTTGATATAGCGCCATCTAGAGGCAAATTTACAAAACTTTATTATTTCCAAAATGATACGGCAGATGGCGCTATTGTTAAATATGAAAAACGCCATCTAATGGTAAACTTGAAATTTAAAAGCAATAATACAAAATTCGCTTTATAATGAATTTGTTATAAATCACTAGATGGCGTTGCTTAAGTTTGATAACAGAGCCACCTATTGCATTATTGTTGAAATAGAACAAAGTCAAGCTAACATTCTCGTTTAAATACTTGATACTAGATGGCGCTGATTGCTAATAAATATTTTATTAAAGAAAATAATTATACTACTAAATATAAGGACATAATTTATAAAATATATAATTTAAAGCCTAAATTTAAAATTATTCAGTAATTATTTGATAATGCAAACACATATCTAAAATTGTACTCTAGTAAAATTATATCATAAAAAATTCAAGTATCGACCACTAACTTCGTATACCATCAATCGCAAATGTCAGTATCGTAGAACTATTACAGTTATTTTTGTCGAACTAAAACCAATTATGTCCGACGATAGGCCCGAAAATAGACAGTACAAAGGTCACGCACAAATAAAACATTACTGAAGCCAATAAATATTATATTTCCTACTAGATTCCATCATTTATATATTTATGTACAAAACGATCATAAGGCAACAGTTCCAAATTAACGAGAACGCTTTACAATAATTGATAATTAACATTTAGTTCATTTATGCGAGAAAATTTGCTAAGCATTCACATGTTTCATTGTTATAATTAAACGTTATTATCAAATTTACAAAAGAAAAACAATTAAACGTTTATTTTTACAATTCAATTGCAAAATATCTTAAAATTCCTAATGACATAAGATATTTAATATGACAATTTTATAATTAGATCATCAGAAAACCCATTTTTTGTACTAACCTACATTGCGCTTGAACCTAGATCGCTTGAAGAATAAGTAATCATAATATAATAAAATTTAAATATTTTGACAATCCTAAACAAAACCTACGAAGCCTCTGTTATTGAAACAAGTAAAAATGACAATATGTTGTAAAGAAATAACAATTAAAATAAAACGTTATTGTTATAAGAAAACAAACTAAACAGCGCAATATAATTTGTAATCTTACCTACACCTATTTTATAAAAATATAAGTTGTACTGGCAAATGTTGCAGACATATTGTTTTTAAAAATTATTATTGAAGTATTTGATAAACTTAAGAATTATTGAATAAAAATCAAAGCTTATAACAGCACTTGCTTTTATGGAGTATTGAAAAACTCTTATGAAAGAATACTTCTTAATAATAAATTTAAGCAGATTTAAATATACCTACCTAATTCAAAATGTCTTGCTGCGTAGTGCTGTCTAAAATTTTGCAAATAATAGCAGTAATATGTACATTATTAGTTTAGAATTATTTAAAGCAGAAAGTTTAAATTAATAGTGTACTTGACTTTTTTTAACACTGATATTTATACAGAAATATTTATTTATGCTGTATAGTATATTGTGTCATATAATTTTATTGTTTAATCAGACTTTTATAGAATAATTTACCTCTTTTAAAAGAACATTTTTTTTGGGATTAAAAATACCTATTATTTTTAAACAAACTTGAATTATAAATATTTGTTCAAATTGTAAATAGCTTGGTAATTTCACTTAATTCCAATATATTTTAGATATGTCATAATACTTTATATCATACCTACTGAAACAATTTTAACTGTGACTGTGCAAATGTTAAAAATAAAGTCAAGTAAACTATCGACTAAACTCGAAGAGTAAATTTTAGTAAAGGTATTGAAATTAAAAATATTCACTTTGTTTCAAACATTCAAAAGCTTATAAAGGAATAAAAAAGCACTTCTTAAGTTTATCTTTAATTAATAATATTTCAAATTTGGACAGGTTTTAGTAAAAAGCAGTGAAAATACCCACTGGCAGTGTCTCGTGGTTTAGAATTGTCTTAAGTGCAAACTAATTTTTCAAACAAACTGTATCGCATCTAACCGATCATTTTTCTGTATGGCAATAATTAATTTAGGTTTATAATGTATACTTAACTATACATTGCTTGACGTATACGTATTTTCGTTAATTCATAATTAAGATGTTTTTCAAATACATAGATCATTAATCTTTACAAAATAAATAAGCAGGTAGGACTAGCCAACAAAAGTAACAATTCTTAATATTATAAGAACTAGATTTAAGGTCAACTTAGGTGCATTGTGAGGTGCTGGAGACTTATTTATTTTAACTGAAAACTATTTAACACAAGTAATTAATACATTATGACGTGTTTTAAATGAATTATATAATATTTAAATGTAACATGCCTCGAAATTTAGTATACCGTATCTTTCTCCCTTCAAGAATGTCATACTATGTAAAACTATTTAAGTCTATTTACACTGTCTTTGTATTGTGGTTATTCTTTGTATGGTACTTGGTAAAGGCTATGCGAAAAGAAGTAGGTAATATTTTTAAATCGGACTAGCTCTGAATTTGAAACAATTGTTTTTGTAGATTAATATCTATTGATTTAATAATCTAGGATATAAATTTTGGGTAACCGCAGCGTTTTATTCTAATTTTCTATACATATTTAGGTATAATTAATAAATTACCGATTTTGTTCTTTTCTAGGTTAATAAATCCTTCATTTAAATGAAGTTTAATTCTTGTAGTAACAAAACAAAAAATTAAAGTTTCATTAAAATTTTGAATTTTGAAACTTTTTCATGGTCCGCATACGGTATACCAGTTTTTAAGCATTAATAAATATAAAAATAATCACAAAACACGTCATAGAATATTTAAGTACACAATAAAATCGACTTTATCTATTGCAAGAAGCGTTATCATATAGAAGCGAATATCCTCAGAACTTACTTAAACGAAGGAACATTGAAATTATTATAATTATTAATAATAAATTTTAAACCTAAAGTAATTTAGTATTGATAACAGATTGTATTAGAATTAAGAGCATAGTAATTAAATATCGTCAAAAGCCCTATCCAGAAAAAGTACGTTGGCGTTAAAATAAATAAAAAGCATCATCTTTTTTTAATATTTTTAGGATTCACCTGAGGGTAAAAATCGGGCCTACATTACTAAAATACCGTCCTATCTATAAGACAACTTACGTCAGAGGGTTGAAAATTGAAATACTCCTCTGGACAGGGCCTAACACAATGATATTATAATAAATAGATATGTTATAAGTGCAAAATTTAAAAGAAGCAAAAACATCCTTATAAGAACGTCTTGTATCTCATCTGTAGGTGATTGGTAGCACGTCGTATGTATATTTGCATTCACGGAACTGACAAAACTATATCTTTGTTTCTTGTTGGTTTTATTATTTATATTCTCTTTTCTATCGTTTTGACTTGGAGTGTAAAACGAAACGTAATTGTATTTTTCAGTCGGTAGATGTATAACATATCCGTGGGAAGGAAGGAGGATGTAACCTTCCTCTGAACCAAAGGGAGGATCCTCGACCAGTCGAACCATTGACTGGCCGGCCGTTAGGCCCCGATGGTTCGATGTCGAGAAGTTGTATATAGGCTAAGTCTCGGAAAAATATCGTAAGCGCGATTCAGACTCGGCGCATGAATAGCGGTCGCTACATATCTATTAAATATAATATCATTGACCTAAAACAACTAAAAGCTTTACTTATAAATAATTTGACTTAAGTTCACAACTTGATATAATGCGATTGCTTTTCGACTTACTTACATAAAATTTACATTAAATCACTTTGACTTTATATTGAATAAAAATTGAATGCAAAGAATTCAATTAAACATAATTTTATACTTATGTAAAAATTACTGAATAATTAATTTACTTACAGTTAATAAAGTTTAAGAAGCGTATGACAAATAATATTAATAGTAAATTTTATTTTATTTATTTATTTATTTTAATTTTTTTATTAAATTACAATCTAAATGTGCGCGTGGTACTTTTGCAATATTCTAACTAATTTTAAAAATATTTCTCACTGTCTAAGCATTTTAATACAATACAATATACCTTAACAGATGTTAATAATAATCTATAAATTTCAACATTTATTATTTTTCCATTAAACATTTATATTCAAATTAAATTTTTATTCTTGATCATGATTCAAATTAATAAATAATGATTCATAATTTATTTTATTGTAAAAAATGTAACATTTTTATTTGTATATTAAATGATACGTTTTATGTATCGTGATACTAATTTGGGCTTCAAGGCTAACATTTACGCTGTATATACAAGCATATCCAACAAATTTCACAAAGTCAAAATATCGTGCCAACCTCAATACCCCGGAAAAGCATATACCGAAATAGTTAAAAATTTTACAACTATGTAGATCATTTTGAGTAACAAGATACGTTTGTCACGTATTAAACTTTTGACTTTTAAATGATTTCAAAAGTGCTGTACAAATAACATTTATTTATTTCAATACAAATTCGCTTTAGTGTAAACGGGATTATGAATTTCAAAACCGTAAAAAACAACAATTGAAGACTCATAAATTTGACTTATAAATTATAATAAAAGAATGCAGCACAGCCCTTAATATTATAATGAATTTTTTACTTCATAATTTATAATCCGTCATATCTAAATTTATCAATTCCTAAATACCTACTATATGTAGGTCTTGCGTTCTTATTTGAAATGCTTAAAACAATTTGGTCGCTAAATGTTACGTGTTTAACTGGGTTATAATTATGGTCATAGGAGCGAAGGTACCCTTATTTAGTGTCCAGGTGGGCGAAATCGCGTACATCGCTTCTTCAAAAGGTTAATTAGAACCTAATATAATGTATTAACGTTTCCGTGAGCCTAACGCATAGTGCGTAGCGTTTACTAGTACATAATTAATAAGAGAATCCCTTAACGTTTCCGTGAGCTTACGCACAGCGCGTAGGCTCACAAAATCATCGCGAAAATGTATCCCTCCCATGATAGGTAATTTGAAAAAGCTCATTTAATACAAATGTGTAGTCACATTCATTATTTTAATATTCTTATTTATGAGCTCAGTTTTCTGGGAATTACATTTTTGAACTGTGAATAGACAATGCTTACATAATAAAAATGTTTTAAGCTTACAAAGGTGCGTGTATCACGAATTCAACCCACTCGAGACAACTTCTTAAATTTAAAGCCATCCGAATAAACCAATTAAATATTTCAAAACGGTTTCATTGAGCATCAATAGACGGAAAATTACACTAACATTTAAGCAATTATGAAATGGTATTAGCGTTATCGATTCTAATGTTTCGGTTGGATAGGCTCGCACCGCTATGGACATCAGTATCGTTGAATTTTTAAAAAGTTTAGGCTTGGGACGGAAGAATCGATACTTGCTGGCAGGGACGATTTTTGTGAATCGATTTTTATATTACGATTTAACGGTAAACGGTAAAAAATATCGCTCGGTGTAAATAACTGAATCGCGCAAAATAATATTTACAGTTTAATTATATTGAATCGGGTTGATGGATATATTTATTTCTTATTAATAATAGTCTAATCTAAAATTATCGAGAGGTAACACAATGATATTGAAGCGATGTTTTCTGTTTAATACAAACGTCATACAACGTCAATGTTCATGGTTTCTTGTGAATATTTATACAATTTCCAGTTTGAATTAATTACATAGCCTAGCGGTTGCTCTAATATTTTATGTAGCTTGCGTGCATTTGACACAACAGCAGACGAGCATAAAATTTACTTCAAGATTCCTATATCTATGATTATCTTCCGTGACAACAATAACAAGAACTTTCTACTAACTTTCATGATCTCATGTCATGAGTTAATCCTATCGATCTCGTAAGACCACGATAAGGTCATGATAACAACAAAACAATAACATTAGTATCACTAATTCCCATCGAATTACCGCCAGTACTTCATATATATTAAAACTGTATCCAATGTTTCACGAAAATACTATATATAAATTTAAACTTGCATAATTAGAATTAATTAGAACAGTCATCGCAAGATCATTCTTAAGCCAACTGTGTCTTTGGTGTAAAGATGATGTTCTGTTGTCACGAAAATAATGTTCACAACACATTGTACCCCACTGAAGCCTGCGAGGCGGCAAGCGAAGCCGTCGGCGATAAAAGTCCATTTTAGTTTAGTTCATGGTGCACTTTGTATCCGAAGCCTTTTCAGGAGCCGTGTCATCTGAAAGGAAAATATTTATACACTTATTGAACAAAGTTGTCAGTCGAAACTTTCGATAATTTCTACAGCGTATTTATTGTACATCGTTTATAAAATTGACTGGATTTGATCATTTATAGCTATATTGATTCTATTTTAATGTCTTTAATGAGCAAGAATTATTAGCACGATTACATGACAGTAATATCACCTCAACGCTCAATCAAATTTCTTTCAGGCTCACGTATGCGTTGGGTACCTTTAAGGAGTCAAAACTTATTTAAAGCTCTCTGGCCCGAATAGGTCTATGGTACCTGGTTAGTCGTGCCATGCAAATGACCCTTGTGGGCAAGGTGTAAGTTTTACGAATGCAGATCTTACGTCACAAGCGACGGTAGTAAAATGTATGTTACATTGGTTAACTTCATTGCTACCTCGGTAATGTATATGTGAGTATGTAAGCTGTAAGGACTAAGAATAGGTCTGTTTTTTATAGGTAAGGGTAAAATAAACAATTATAATCATGCGTAATTATATTATTATATAATCAGTAACGTTATGAAAAAATAGCAGTGTATTTAACAAATAAAAAATAGCAATATTCGTGAGCAAAAATTATAAGTAAGATAAAGGATATGCTATATATATAAACTTCTTTATTATTCATATGCATATTTGTCTTTTCAGGAAACTATTTTAGTTTTATTTATCAAGCAGTGGTCAAATTAAAGAATCATGCAATTGTGGTGGATAAAATAAGTAGATTTTAAAACAAAAAGATTTCTTTGAAAACATGCCCAACATCTATATAAATAGGTACTAATAATTATTATTTGCTAAAATTGTGCTTATTTCTTCATATAAGCTGTACGTTACGGGTTACCAAATAATACCACTTTTAAACCGCCAAATTGGATCGTATGTAAATTGTATCGTGACTGTGCTTAAATAATACAAGCGAATGGCGAAGAAAATGTATGCAAATTATTTCCAAAGCAACATTTTTAAATTTCATTCACCATACCTTTCTGACAATAGTTTCATTAGGCGTTCACGAAAGATGATTTGGTCCTGTCGAAAAAATGTATTTACAATTTATAAGTTCGACTGATTTTAATTTTTTGTTATTTTCTCAACTGAATTTTCATTGAATTTAATGTTGCTAGCTTACTATCATGCATATCTATTTGTTAGTCTCATTTTTAGCACAATACTTAATCTACTGTCTACCACTACAATCCAGAGTTCAAACAAGATCATATTCTGACACAGTTCAGACCACTTACCCAGACAATGACGCCGAATTGGAAATAGGAGGGCTATTAGATTCGAAGCCTTCTTTAGATTTATCGTTAGCTAATTGTAATTTCAACTGGTGCCCGAAACAAGCCAGGTCTTCTCTAAAAGTATCAGAGCCCGGAGTGGTCGGCTTCCCGTCGTCTCCCGTCGCCATGGCCTCCGCGTCGCTCTGCAGCGGAGCTTGTTCAGATTCCTCCTCCGTATTATAAATTTTAAAATACGCAATCGTTAGATATATCACCGAGATAAAAAAGGATGGAATCGGTATAGCCATCGCGTAAACTAAGTTGAGCGTGTTCTGCCACATGTCGAGCTCCGTGATCACCAATCCGGGATCGACCCGACTGTAGTAACATGTATAATTGGTACCCAAGGGCCTATACTTCCCATAAAATATAGTACAATTTAAAACAGGTGGATAACCACAGCCCTTCACGTTCGGGAACAGTCTGGCACCAGTGAAGTACCACTCGGAGTCATTACCCTGCAACCCTGTGGGTATCACTTCAGGTAGCTCCTGTTCTTCCATTTCCGGGTCGATTTTGTCCAGCGGGGACTCGTAATTCTCGTAGTCGTAGTCCTTCCTCAGAGACCTCTCGGCTCGAATGAGAGCCTCGTACTCGGTCGCTGATATATTTGGGGCGTAACCGAGTTTGTAGTTGACTCGTATCTGAGTGCATTCGAAGAGGTCTTTGGTGCAGCCCTCCCTGCAGGACGCCCAGGAGCAGTTGCTGGCGCCGACCAGGTGTTTGACTTCAGTGGTGACGCACAGAGCAGCGACGGGATCGAACTGCATGAATATGGTGGTGAAAGCGGGTTCTATGACGAAGGGTACTAGGAAGAGGAAAGCGAACAGGCTGAAGATCGCGAGGAGGACGAACGTAGCAGTCGTGTAGAAGAGCAGTTTCTCGAGGAACGTGGGAGGTATCGGCAGATTTTCTTCTTCGTCGGCCATGTTGGCGTGAGCTCGCTAGAAGCGATCATAGCGCTTGTTTCAGCTCGGCTGTATCATTTCAAGCTTCATCAGTCTTCAGTAGGTAGCACTTGAAGATCGATTGTTGTATATTTTTGTTTAAAAAATCACTTATTTACATTTTTATTGTATCGTCGATGCTTTATAAAGGCTAGCTAAATACCATCTGTGGGGAATATTTATTGGACTATTTTATTAACATTCATTCACTAACGCGACTTATTTTTTTATGTAAGACCTGTTTTTTCACTACTAGGATATACCTAGATAGGGCTATAAAATTTACCAAATTATTTTTAGTGACCCTTTTTGTTTACAGCGTCCAAGAATTGGAATAAAGTCCTTCCACTATTTACCTAAGCTGAACTATAATGTATTTCTAGGCAACAATGCTTCATACCTAACGTACTGTGGAATGTGCTAGACGCCAGCCTGTCTGGCACGAACGTATCGATTCGACCAAAGCTTGCCAGATATTTTAGCTGAAACTGTTAAAACTGTTCCATTTTAATCGACTTCATAAGATTTTCTATTTATATGTATTTGTATGATACGTGATAATTTTGTATTATACACTGTCCATCATACTTTATAACTTATAGTTTTTACTCATTTTGAGACCCTTTCTTTATTTTTTATATGATCTTACTAGCAAACATTTAAAAAAGTTAAATTATTTAGATTTTAAGTAGTTCATCGGTGTTTTAAAATTTAGCAATATTTCACCAAAAATTACGAACAGAATAATAACTACCTAATATTCTTTATTATTAATTATGTAAAGAATAATAATTTGATTGTTCGTTTAGTAAGTTTGTATTATAAACACACAAAAAGTACTGGGCCCATTTCACTATTCAATTCCCGATCGACAGGATATTTAACAGGACACTTAATTTTTTATTTTTTTATTTTTTTTATACACAAAAGCATAACATTTAAAGAATATTCTAGAAACACTTCTAAACTATAACGGGAACGCAGACAAACCAGCGGGGCGGGGCGATGCTGTTGTAATACCTATATGTAATGAATGACGTATTCCCAGCTATTTCAAACACGCATGTAATCTCTTTACGGTAAGCTCCTTAGAGCTCACCTCTGGTTTCTGTGGTCAAGTGAACGATTACATATCGTTTATCATAGCAACCTGCCTGCCCATTGAATTAAAAAAAATCTAACCATTTAAATATTTTTGCGGCAAAAGTTTTTATTTTTATTAGGTAGATATATTTATTAATGGATTTTCGACCTACGTTGTATTTAAAATGGTTATATATAGTCGATTTTGAAAGACTTGAAATAACTGTAATTTTTCGTAATTGATAACCGTTTAACGAAACAAAATGAAATTAAAATAAAACGATATAATTTTCCTAACTTTTTCCGTGACAAGATAAAAAAGCATACATTCATGAAATCTGCTGTGTTAGTTTAAATATTCTTTTATAGTTTTTATTATAGATAGCGGTGGTAAATTATTGTTCTGTAATACCATGGCGATTGAAGAGTGTTGCAATATGTAGCCTAGTTGACTATCCATACTTACTGATATAATAAATGGGAAAGTGTCTGTCTGTATGTTTGTCTTTCTTTCACGGCAAAACGGCTGGACCGATTTAGTTGAAATTTGGTAGACAGATGATACCCTGGACTAAAACATAGGATATTTTTTATCCCGGTATGACCCCGGGAACGGGAACTACGCGGGTAAAACTGCGGGGAGCGGCTAGTCTAAATATATATACCTAAATCTCGTGTCACAATGTTTGTCCTTAATGGACTCCTAAACCACTTAACCGATTATAATAAAATTCGCACATCATGTGCAGTTCGATTCAACTTGAGATATATAAGGATAGCTTATATCCCGGTATTGCCCCGGGAACGGGAACTACACGGGTAAAACCGCGGGGAGCGGCTAGTGTTATATTTAAAATATTCGACTTTGATAATATGACAGATTAACTGTACTTACAATTTCCTTAAATTTTAATCGATTTTCTGTGTTCACCCATAAACAACAGATCTTTAAAAAGTTATTTTAAAATATCAAAATATTGACAAATAAATTTAAATGAAAAAACACTTATTAAGATATTAAAACAAAGCCCTCGTACACGAGTGTTTAGCCGCCTCTTGACGTCGACAGCACTTGAAGTGGTATTGTAAATCTTCACAGCTTTATCGATAGACACATTTTAAATTTTTTCAGTTCAAAACGTTTTTAATAATTAAAATATATTCATATAAATTGAACCAAATTGTAAAGGGCTATTTGAATTTTGTGACTCACCCGAGGTGGTACAAAAAACAGAAAAGTAAAGAAATGTTATTAGAGATGTCATAAAGTTTCGTTTTAAAAAAGGGGAGCACCAAGGGTCCATTTTTCTCTTCCCTTCGTTTTCATTATTCCTTTTTCCTAATTTAAGAGCCGTTAACGCATTGGTAAGGAAATAAGCAATACGTCGTCATGGACGAACGTGGTAGCTCACCATCAGGCGAATGTCTTGCTCAATTGTACGCAAAAATTATATATTTAAGTATTTTCGTCGCATTAAATAAACAATTCAAAGATAAAATATATTAACTAAAAAAATTGGAAGATAGCGTTATTAAACTTAACAAAATGTATCGAACATGATTATAATATGTAGTATGAAAAGATTTACAAAACACTTTCAAATTGTTTTTTGACTACTGATGATATTATTTATTAAATACTAGCTGTTGCCCGCGACTTCGTCCGAGTGGACTTTCATATATACTGACCCCCCTTCTACCCTTATAACCCTTTTTTCCTTTTTTCCAGTTAAAAAGTAGCCTGTTACTCTCCATCTTTTCAACTAACTGTATGCCAAAAATCAGGTCGATTGATTGCTTAGCTACGGCGTGAAGAAAGGACAAACAAACAAACAAACACACTTTCATTTATAATATGAGTATGGATTTTGACCTCTTGTAAAGACACGTATTTATATAAATTTTACTATGTAGATTATTTGTAAGATTCAATTTGTTAACATACTTTTATAGTTGACTGTACCCTGCCCACAGCTATATAAAACTCAGCCTATATTTCCGTGTTAACAGTATTACACATTTTGTGTCAAGGCAGAGTGGACTATGTATAACCAGAGGTCAAGAGACCCCAGTGCGTGTTGCAATTGAAAATTGTTCAAAAAATTATAATGACGCGAAATCGGTCAAGAATTTTGCAGATGTTTTTTTTTTCAATGCTTTTTTATTAAAAAAAGTGTTTAAAAATGGTTTTTGAGTTTTTAAAAATTATATTTATGGTTAGATATTTTTCTAAAAAAAAATATTATTCCGATTTAAAAGTGTTACGAAGCGTAGTTGTAATAAGGATTTAAGTTTGACTTTAAACTTAAAACTACGTTTACAACCGTCTAAGTAGTTGCTTAACACATTCAACCTCACAAAATATGTTAAGATTAAAATATTTCATTGATTGAATTGGTGTTGTCTGAGATAATAAATATATAAGACTTATTCGTGTTAAGACGAAAAAAATTTAATGCGACAAAAATTAGTCAGATATAGTATTGAGCTTAGCAAAGCCTTAAGGCTTCCTTTTATTGTTAAAAAGGATTCCAAGTTAGAGAACTTGATATAAAACCCGGTTGCAACCTCAAGTCATAACTAGTAATTTATAATAGCTTTAAACTGAATCGCGCTTATGATATTTATACGAGGATAATCATCAATACATATAATAAAAATGTAACGAGTCGCTGTCTGTACATGGAAGATATATGAGAAAAAATATTTTAGGAGAGATATATGGTGGTAAGCTTCACTTAACATTTAGTGTTTAATTCATGTCAATCGGTTGATAAATAAAAAAGTTATGGCAATTTAAAGAATCACGTTGTAAGTCACTTTTCTACGCGGGCGAAGTCGCTGGCACAGCTAGTCATTAATAAAAATATTTGACATCGAACCATTGGGGCCTGACAGGCAGTCAGTTGTCCATACATAGGTAAGGTTAATCACTAATAGTGATAAGGCCGCCTTGTCAATATTGTCAAAACACTATTTGCTGTATTTTTATTTCAAGTTTTAAGGTGTATTTCAGTATTGTAAATAGTATATTGACAATAAAGAATTATTATTATTATTAAGGTTGCGCGAATGTTGTTAATACTTCACGTCTAAATGACTACTCAAGTAAATCAATCCAGTAGATATTTAAATAAACCAATAATAGAATAGGCCCGGCGGCCATCTTTGATACGTCATAGCTACCCTGTCCACACGCTTAGGAAGTGACAACCGAACTTTTCTTCTTTAGGAAATTATGTGAAATAAGTACATATTATCAACATTTTGCATGACAGAGGTATGTATGTCGCACGAAAATTTTTCTTTTTCGCATTGGGGACTGTACTACAAACGGCTGAAGCGATTTTAATAAAATTTCGTATAGAGCTAGCTGAATTAACATAATATAGGCTACGTTTTACTGTTAGAAATTACACAATTTATTTTCCCTAATAAACTGTGTATTGTAAAAGACACTGTGTATATTAAATTTTAAGTACAGAAGAGACTAGTCACCCACAACACAGGGTATCCTAGTGTGGGGACTAGAGATCATCATAATATAACATATTTCTAAGTTTTATATATATTTTGTATTTGTGGTTATTATTAAATAAATTATTATTAACTACGGGTAGTTATAAAACAAGTTTAGAAACATAAATCAGACGGAAATGTCAAAGATGATACTACAGTAAAGTTAAATTTATAGAGGCCTTGGATAAAGGTTTATGGGAGCAAAAGGTTCGTTGCTGTAACAGCATAGGGCTTTATATTGCTGTCCTTGAAAAAAAAATTGAATGTTGTTTTATTAGTTAGTACGAAACAAATAATGTAAGACTTCGTTACAATACAGAGAAAGGGAGAAAATGTTTTGTTTATTCTAAGTTCTACAAAGGTCTATAAGTAGATTGAATTTTTTAAACATTAATTTTTTATGTGCCTTATTTTTTGAATAGTTTTTCCGTAAGCAACCATACCGCTCTATATACGAGTATATGTTTATAATTTTTACTATCCGTAACTTATAGGTAAGTTTATCTTTGCATAATCTCTCCATTTTAAAAAAGTGCAAAATAAATAACAATTATTAATTATACCAAAAGTATAAATTAATTCACGATACCGTATACTTAATAAAAAAGGTCTTAATAAGAACGTTACACAAAACGTCATCGTATTGTGACGTAAGAATGACGTCAAACTTATCTGCTTACTGAAATGACAGTTCAAGACAAACCCATTCACGTGTCGTATTGCGTCACTTCACAGTACAATGACAATCGGATGATTGTTGCTTCAAAGAAACACCAGCCATTCAGATTTTGAAATTCGAATGAGTTTAAAAAAAAATAAAGCCGTTAAAATTTTGAATTTCGAATATCAGTTTTTAAAAGAAAATATAATCCCATTTAAATTTTGAATTACGAATAAAATTAAAAAAATATAAATACATACATTTTAAATTTCGAATGCGATATTTTAAGGAATTGAGAAATGGTATCATTATTTAGATTAAAATATATATATATTATAAATTGTAGCATTATAAGATTAAATTTCCAATACATTAAAATATCCTTTTTTTATCATATCCCTTATTACCTTTCGTAAAAAGTCCTACGAATGTTTATGGTCTTAGTTGGTCACTTACCATGTACCTACCTACCACTTAAACCCATGCTCCCACCTTATATTAAAAGCTATTTTTTATAAATCATGAAAGTAACACTGTCTTTTATTACCTTTGACACCTAAATTACTGGGCCGATTTGCTTGAAATTTGGGTTAGTGCCAAGTAATATGTTGAGGAAGGACAAAGGCTACATTTGTCAGAAAGAAGTCAGAAAAAATGCCGCGTAAAAGCTTGGACATTTATTTTATTTATACTTTTATTCTTAACCGACTTCAAAAAAGAGGAGGTTTCTCAATTCAGCCGTATATGCTTTTATATGTTTGTTCGGGCATAACTTCGCCGTCTGTGGACTATTACTGGACTTTCAAAGCTCTAATATGCAAAAACTACGGAACAAATTAAGATAGAACTTTAGAGGGAGTTACCTACTTCAGAATGATATAAACAAGCTACAAATTGTTAATGTAAATATCCTTTAAGGTTTTTTTTTTTTAACATTTGGCTTGGCATTTGGCAACTTTTAACCAATAATTGTAACTGTTAGTAGTTGTACAGACTCTATACTTACTATAAACGTATATTCAGAATAAATTGGACATCAAAATCTTATTAATAAAATATTATTTCATAGATAGTCAATTTGATTGTACTATACAAATTACTAATGATATGAATATTATGTCTTTTTTACTGATACTCATAAAACATTTCAGTTGAAGATTAAGAATTTTGAATTCATATTAATTTGCTTTTGAAATCGACTGTACTTACAATTAATCGCTTCTAATGACTCAAATTAGAGTAAATTATTATTAATATACAACGAATGGAGAAGCTTATTATAATGACAATTAAAATGATAATTCGGCTTGACCGATTTGGCTGATTTTTTTGGTTGTATTTGTTTTTATTAGGAGAAGGTTCTTATGTAAGGAAAGATAAGCATTTCACTTTTTTGATATTTCTTGAATCGTGATTATA
The DNA here is from genome assembly GCA_026213755.1 of Eurema hecabe. Classification (NCBI taxonomy): domain Eukaryota; kingdom Metazoa; phylum Arthropoda; class Insecta; order Lepidoptera; family Pieridae; genus Terias; species Terias hecabe. The sequence continues at coordinate 7,068,341 of JADANM010003353.1, forward strand.
GGGCGATACGGTGTTCGCCGGGTCAGCTAGTAGCTAATATATAATGAAATGTAGGTACTATCAATCACAAAAGTATGTTAACACAGTAATTATCATTACTATCATTATCAGTAATCATTTCATAGTACAAAACAAAGTCGCCTTCTCTGTTATATCTGTATGTATGCTTAAATCTTTAAAACTACCCGACCAATTCTCTTGGTTTTTTTTAAATAGATAGAGTGATTCAAGAGAAAGGTTTTATGAGTAATATACTCATAACAAATACGAGCGAAGACGGGGCGTATCGCTAGTACAAAAACACTTTAACACTGACAAATCGTCTGTTGACATTTTTCCCATATTTAAAAAAACATTATGATTATGTATTTTATCATTTTGTCTTAATTAACGATTTGATAAGATGATTTGAAATTTTGAATGTACATAATCCATACTTAATATTATAAATGCGAAAGTATATCTGTCTGTCTTTCCATCACGCTAAAACTACAGAACGGTATAAAACGAAATTTGGTACAGAGATAGATAGTCTAGAGCCAGGGGAAGGACATAGGCTACTTTTTTTTTAATTCAACCCCCAAAGGTTGCGCGGATTGTTGAAACTTTTTATAATTTTACGTTTTCACGGCCAAACTGTGTACCTAATTTATTTACAATCGTGTAATTAAATTAGGTACACAGATGGTCTAGACTCTAGAGGCTAAGATATAACATGGGTTATTTTTTAATGAAAAAAAAGGGTTATAAGGGGGGAGGGGAAATTTTTATGAAAGTCCACGCGGACGGAGTCGCGGTCAACAGCTAGAACTATAATAAATAGACATAATTTTAACGATCTTATTAGTCTTACTTAACTGCCTAAAGTAGGGTTATATTTTTTTAAGCTTAAATAACTATATTTGTATGTTTGCAAGCTCTATTAGCTAAACTACTGTAGCGTTGAAACAGACAACCCTTACTAAAACATATATAATAAATTCGAAAGTTTGTGAAGTTGTATGTTTGTTGCTCTTTCACACAATAACTACTGCATGTATTAGGTAGAAGTTTCGCATGCAGGTAGATAGAACCTTAGAGTATATAACCGTAGGATAGTTCTAATCCTTGTATAGTCACGAGAACGGAAACTATGTACGTAAAACCACGGGGCGCGGTTAGTGGTTTACATAAGAATGTGAAAGGCATATTGAAAAATGAAAAGGAAAAAGTTACTTAATAACCTCCTTTCTTTGAAGTCGGTTAATACATGTTATACCTAAAATAATATATTCTTACACCTATTATGTTTTAGTATATGTCGTATTATACATATTGAGAATAGTGCCATAGTATATAATATAATTTTCATAGTTGTGTAACGAGTAATATTCTTATATAAAATTCAATCCTTTCTTTATAGAAGCCTCAAAAACTATAATCCTTTGAAATATCTACTACTGTCTAGAAGTACTAGTATGTAGTAGATAATATTCAAGAAAATGAATACTTAAGTAATAAAATCAATGTTCTATTAAAAATATTACCAGACACAACGATCAAATGAACCTTTCCCGTAATTTGACGTATTGCAGGCGTGATTAGATCAATGGTGACTTTTATAGATTAGAATTTATCCCTATATATCAATTTTCAATGCTTTATAATGTTGCGTCGAACGGGTAGCCTTTATAAAACACTAACGCACTTCGAACACTATTTAAATTAAATATAAACACTATCTGGCCACTAATTCATTGTCCTTTGTGGAAAATAAAAATCTATATTGTGTTGGTGGTTCGACGCTCGAGACGTCGGCCCCGATCCGCGAGTCGGTTACTACTGGGCGCAGGCTTAATTGTCACCGTATTGCCACTTCAAAAGCTTTTACATATTTTTAAGCTGTTAAAAAACAAAGAAGTTTTCATGCAAAATTAAAAATAAATTATGTAGTTTTTTTTTTGAAGAAAAATTTTTGAAATTCGAAATTTGAATTGGACTCGATTTCGCGGGATGTTCAGTCTAAATGGAATTCTTGGAAATTTAAATCGTGTCGGTCGATGTGTCGTTTACAATTCGAAATTTAAATTTGAATTTTAAATTTGTGTTTTTTTCCGTTTAAAAACATTGGTTTATTTGAGTGCGCGCGTCGGTACGGCGAATCGATAAAGCTGTCGTGTGCTCGACTGTATGGCGGCAGACAGTCTTTCTTCCTTTAGATATCTAACATTTAGCGCTATTTGGATTAGTTTCCCTTGCATATTTAAGGGGATACGTAATACGAGAGCCATGAGTTAAGTCTTTGTTGATTAAGCAATTATGGGCTTTAAGGTAACTTGGACATGAAGGCCCTTTGGAGACGTTGCGATATTGATGAGGTTGGCACTAAGCTGGTATTGGGGCCTGAAATCGAAACTGCCGGATAAACCCATTTGGCCAAGCGCCAGGCGAATTGAAAACCTTCCATACAGCTTACGTTCCAAATGTTTTTGCCAGATTTTTCTAGAATTTATCGTTTGCCAAATAACAAATGCTATAGTTTGAAGATTGCATGTTATCTGCAAGCAATTAAAATAATCCTACTAATATAATTAATTGGAAAAATTGTGAGAATGTATGTATGTTTGGTTTTCGCGCAGAAACGTCTGTAGCGATTTAGTTGCAATTTGAACCGCAGTTTCACTATCAACCTACATACCAAATTTCAACTAAATCGGTCAAGCCGTTTTTGCGAGAAAGAATAATAAACATACATCCTTACAATCTCACAAACTTTGACATTTATCATACTTATTATTAGGATAAAAAAAATCAATACAGCTCAAGATATCCTTTAACAATCTTTAGTTATGACACTAGTCTAGCGAGCTCTAATCATAGCTTTGACCTATTTCTGTCTAGATCTTAGAATTAGACCCCTTTGAGGCTAAACTCGCAACTGGAGCATTCTCTCATACTGCCTGTTTCTTTATTTTATTTTTATTTTAATAATTAAAGTTACTTTTGTTCGCTCTCAATTTTTTTTTACTTTTAATGTCTTTCATTCTTTTCACGTTAGGTTTAAAAAATGCTATACAAAGGGTAATTAGTCGAAGTTTTGAATTGAGGTTATTATTTTGATTAAAACTGTGTTGCATGTTCGGTTAAAGGCTGCGCTAAGGTGGGTTGTGTATAATACTATGGTATAACAATGATTTAACGAGTTTAAAGTGTTGTGGGCAAATAACTTGTATTTTACTTAACCCTACTAATATTATAAATGCGAAAGTAACTCTGTCTGTCTGTTACGCCTTCACGCCAACTGAACCGATTGTAATGAAATTTGGTACATAGATGGTCTAGAGCCTGAGATAAAACAGGCTACTTTTTAACTGGAAAAATGGCTTATAAGATGGGGTCAAAGTTTATATGAAAGTCCACGCGCACTTTCTTGTAATATATAAAATCAATTATATACAAAATTTATATTTTTTATATATTAATATATGTAATTATATTATTAAATATAGTTTTTTATCATAGCTTTTGTTAATAACTAGTTGTTCCCTGCGGTTATACACACGTAGTTATCTAGGGGTCTAATCCATAGACATATAACGCATAGACTGATAGTCCCTTAATAGAAATGCGGACGCGGACGGAGTCGCGGGCAACAGCTAGTACCCTATAAATGTGAAAAAAACTTTGTAATGGCTTCACTTTGCGTTCACATATTGCGGTTCTAGGTGTTTTTATTCTATGGTTGTGGGTGTATGTACCATGTAGTCAATGCGAAACCTTTAATACGTTCTTACTTGCTAAAAACAGACAAAACCTATCAAAGAAGACAAGAAAGTTTACGAAAATGTTCCTCACCCATACACACTACGGTGAGACGGAATCTAATAGGGTTTTGGTGCGACTCCTGAAGCCCATGGGTATCTTATGAGGTCGCATCATTTATGTTTAGCGCTGGACGAGAATAGCTGCGCATCGGTTGAATAGCACTCGTAATTGACGTATTGGTGCGAGAAAGACAACACGACTGGGACAACCAATCAACGCTCGCGCACTCGACGATCACGTGCCCCGCGCGCCGCGCCGTTACCTCGATAACTTATTTTTGACTTCTGCGCAGGTTTCGTTCAGCGCTAAAGATTCGTGACGTGACCTAAATCCCTGCTATAAAAAGGTGTTTCTAAACTCAGAAAGTGGCTTCACCATGCACTTTGGCTTATAAAGAGGAGGATAAATTCAATGTTTACTTGTATGTCATAAACTGTTCTATGTTGCGGTCGATATTTTTGTAATTATAAAGCAATAGCCTAATAATAATCATAGCATTTTAACAAGCGAAGCGATTTATTAATAAGCAACGAAATAGTTTCTACAAACATATATTATAACGGATCGATTTGACGTTTACAATTCTAAATTTAAAATAAACCGTTTTTAATATAGTTTTAGTCCATTGAAATGTTCTAATTTTAGGACCGAATTGCATTTCTTAGTGCTCGCAATTTTATTTGTGGAACATGTGGGGGAGGTAAATAGAAGCTTAACTTGAAGTTTTTGGGGTCGCCACCCTTGCCATTCGACCGCCATTTTGAAAAACAGTTTTTTCGCGGTATCTCGGAAACTATGCGTCTTACGAAAAAATTGTTAAGACGAAATTGTAAAATTGTTTAAATTGTAAAGTCGAAAAAGAAGAAGGAGTTCGAACAAAGTAAGTAAAATCGCTAATCGCTCCGCTAGTCTCTGTAACCACCTTTACCGTTACGAGTTGAACCACCTCACGCGATATGGAATATTGCGTTTGCTGCATTGCCGTATTTAGGGCTTTATTAGGAAATTACAACTCACTTATAACGAATATAAGTTCCTATTTAACAAAAGAATTACGACTTATACTTTTCAGTCCCACGCTAAGCAGAGCTTGTGTTGGCAACTAGATAACGGAATAAATTACATATACATACGTTTCTTTTGTAAATACATACATACAATACATAGCAACACCCAGACCCCAAAAAAATACAAATGTAAATAGTAAATACCAAATATATTTTTCCGGTGTGGGCATCGAACCCACGACGAAAAAGTAGTTGGCCAATTTATAGGTATGTTCAAAACTTCTTGTTTCATAAACTTTTAGTTAAATGGTCATCATGGGTTGTTAATACATCCATACTAATATTATAAATGCGAAAGTAACTCTGTCTGTCTTTCCATCACGAACTACTGAACTACTGAACCGATTAGAACGAAATTTGCTACACAGATGGTCTAGAGCCTGAGATAAAACATAGGCTACTTTTTAACTGGAAAAAAGGGGTTATAAGGGGGAAGGGGGGTGAAAGTTTATATGAAAGTCCACGCGGACGGAGTCGCGGGCAATGTGATGCGGCGATGTGTCTATTTGCTTGTACGCATTTATCTCTGGCTCTCTTGGATTTCATTATATATACATAATTTGTTTGACACACTTACTGAATTATTTTTTAAACTTAAAAGGAAGGTTAGGTAAGGTTATCTCAATATGAAGGTTATCTTTATTTAACGCCATTAGCAAAGTATTATCTAATAAGTAGACATAATAATATAATGGCGCCTCTATGAATTTTACTATCTTCAATAAATTAAGGTGATAAATCAAATATACGTATTAATTTTATGTTTATATTCCAATTCCTAGTTATCTTAACACTGAAAATTTTCTAATAAACACTTTCTATTGTTGAAAGAATTTTTAAAATCGGTTCAATAAATCCCGAGATTACCCCTTACAATTTAACAAAACCACAAACTTTAATTCTTTATATATTAGTATAGATACACATATTGTTTTCATACAGTTCATTCATATATTTTCGTATCATATACCTACAACTCGTCTATCTTTATGACTTTCACAACTCCTCATAATACCTTTTTATCTTCTTTTATCTTTTTAACTTCTATCTTTTTTATAACATAGGGGGCAAACGAGCAGGCGAGCTATCTGATGGAAAGTGGTCATCGCCGCCCATGAACACTCGCAGAGCTTAACAGCTCTGGAGTAGGTTGCCGACCTTTTAAAAAGATGTATATTATGCGTCACGAATCTTTAGCGCTGAACGAAACCTGCGCAGAAGTAAAAATAAGGTATCGAGGTAGCGGTGGGGCGCACGGGGCCCGTGATCGTCGGGTGCGCAAGCGTTGATTGGTTGTTCCAGTCGTGTTGTCTTTCTCGCACCAATATGTCAATTACGAGCGCGATTCTACCGATGCGCAGCTATTCTCGTCAATCGCTAAACATAAATGACGCGTACTATACGCTCTCTTCTTGAAGCACCCTAGTCGTAAATCGTAATTCATCGGAAGTACCAAAATAATATACTTCTCTCTTACTCGTTAGAAGTTGATTAATAAAACAATTACATATAAAAGCTTTGCATTTATTGTTTGTAACACTTTGTGTTCTGCGTACACGCATAACTACATAAATTACAAGGAAATATTCAATTATTTATTTACAATTAATTCACAGCGAAGTTAAAATAATATTTACATAATTTCAACAAAATCATGGTAATTGCAACAGAAATACGTTTGGTGCAATTAAACATAAAACAGTGTTATTACTTTGAGATTTTTTCATACATTTTCTGTTGCAAATTCCACGTATTTATATACTTTATTATTGTAATAAATACAGTTTAAAATATAACTTAAAATAAATTTTAATTTTATTAATAAATAATTAATTAATCATTGTAAAAAGTCACAAATTTTCATAAAAAGCAATAATATCACACGTGTGGCAATGTCAATTTAAGGCTGAGGCGAATTTTAATAAAGCTTTTTTATTACGTAATTTTATATTAGAATTTGGAAAACGTGATTTTTTTTAATATAAATAATCGCTGGGTAACCAAAAAGCCTTTTATTAATGCACACTGTTTCTAAATAATGGAATAAAAATAAAACTAATTTAAATAACCTATACAGCCTAATCTTGATACGATAAACATTAGAGATTCCATTTTTTCTTGTTACTAGAACTGTAAATTACATAAAAACATTTCTTCTGTCAAAACATACATAATAATATGATAGATAGCAACCCCAAAAAAATATAAATGTGAATTTAAAAAAAAAATATTTTACAGTGTGGCGATCGAACACACAACCTTTACGGAAAAGGCAATTATTTCACCACTGCGCCAAGTGGTACACTATACAATTTTTCGTAACAAGAAAAATGCAAATTATTTCAAATTTACAAAATATTGACATTTTGCTAGGAAAAACAAACTTTTAAAGAAATAAAATAAACAGAATTACTAGTAACAATTATTATTAAAGAACTAAAAAGATTTTATTGCCTACAGAAGGAATATTAAACAAACGTTAAAGAAATGAAAAAACAGTTTTGTACATAACAATTGCATCATATTAAAAGCATTAATCACAGATCATTTTTCAGAGTACGATATTTTGAATAGACAGCATTGGAAGTATTACCGCTATATACATACAAAATGTATGGAAGAAGCTAAAACAATGCTAATTCATAACTACACTTGACGCTAAGAAAATTTGATAATCACTGAAACTAGCTTCTGGCACAAATTCTGATGTATTTATCTGCATCAAACACATAAATGTTTTTAAAGTTAATATTTATGGTTTCTATGTTTCATACATTAGTTAAATTATATTTATTAAATTTGTTTTGTGATTTAAAGAGATAAAATAAACAGTCAACGCGATTGAAAGTCTCCGAATGAATTGTCAAAACAATTATTTGCTGGCCAGCGGACCACAATAATAACACAATATCAGGTCGATCACAGTCCTTTTTTTTTTGACGGGGGAAATCCACTTACGGATACCGCGTCCTCCGTCATCGGGGGAGAAGGAGGCGGTTATGTCGGACTCGCCAGAGGGGCCCTACCAGGTCGATCACAGTCCTAGCATAATCCAGTAAAATTATTAATTAAATCATATGTTCTAAGACATCGAAAGAGCTATGTGAACCTTATAATGAGGATTAATCTACCAATACAATTTTCACTTGAAACATTTGAATATAATTAAGAAATTATATCATCAGAACTGTGCCCCATTTAGTATGTAAATATCTAATAAACTGTCAATATTAAATTCAAATATTTAATCCACATAACGGCCTTTATAAAATCTAATGTTAGAACAAGTATGTACACTTTGATATATTTGCGTATAACTTTGAAGATATACAATTTATATATGTGAAATTTTCTAACTACTTATTCGTAAGGAAATAAATAGCGAATATATTTTTTATATTTACTTACTTCTATCCGGCATAGCTCTAATTTTGAAAGAGACGACAATACTAGTTTCATTTAAGCCTAGATGCACGCTATTCTCACGAAAAAAAGAACTAAAAAAAACATCCTCCAATATTTGAAAATATATTGTTAGATTTGATTTAAATAACATCACTAACATATTTTACAATAGTTTAGTTAAATAAGAATAAAAAGTTTAAATATAGGTACTTGGTACTGTTATCTACTTATTAATTAAGTATAAGAAATAAGTTCATAAATTATAATATGTTATATATAGGTATAACATAAGTATCCGATCTTGCTTTTCCTTTTGCTAGCATTTTCATAGCATACGCCGAAAATATTCAAGAACCACTTTAAATGCTCAAACGTCTTTAATAATTGTATTTGGTCTTGAATTAATGCTTCTTTTTAAAATGACTCATGTGTCTTTATAACAAAAATTCAACGCTTATTGCATACAATACTTGCTGTCCTTACATTAATCTACATGTGATGATACAACGGTAGCAATGTACGTGAAACTTATTAAAACTTTATTAGTTTTATTTTATACGTGGTAGAGAAACAACAAACTTTAGATCGCTCACATTACGTTTTTATAAAATATTAATTTAATAAATGACTATTGCTCAGAAGAATGTTCAAGCCAATTTCGTTCGAACTAAGATAACATTTTAAATTAACATGACACAAGACAAGAATGTACGACAAATTCTCTGCAAGTGATTGTTAACAGAATCAAAAGTCTGTTTTCATATAACAAAAATTATATCTTTCACGAAACTATATACGTAACATTATAATATCACGTCAAAATGTCCCCATTAGGTTTTGCGTTAATTAATAATTTGTGACGCGAACCTGCCAATTAAATATTTAAACTGGCGATCTTTTTAAATTGAGATGAAAGCTATCCTATCTTTTAAGTTGTATCAAACTGCACACGGTATGCAAATTTAATTTAAAATCGGTTCAGTAGTTTAGGAGTCAATCGCGGACAAACAACGTGACACGTTTTTTATAAATATTAAGATATAGACAATTCCACCAGATGTTTATTATACGATAAACAATTCTATGCAAATTATTACAGTAACTTATTTCGGTGTAATGTGTGTCTTTTTCAGTAAATTCTTTCATGAATTTCAATCATAACTACCAATGATCAACCATTTCAAGATGGCCAATTGAATAAGTACATTGTTTTTTTTTATACACAATGTCGTAATTTTATAAACATAATTCTAACAAAAGCCTCGGCCATTTCATGAAATTTCCAGCTACCATATGGTCATATCCAGAATAAACCAAGCAGTTCTTTAAGGCGAGTTCTATTATAGTCATTTATAATTGAGTATAACCGTTGTTTCTCGGAGAGGTTCGTCGTCGTGGGTATGTGGTGGCTTGGCGTCAGAACACGTCGTCGCTGGGGTCGTCATCCAGTTCACAGAGTAGCTTGCTGCTGTAAAAGGAAAACAGTTCACATTACTCATTTAAAACTACGCAATGGATATCATATTAAATCAGATACGTTTGAAAATTCGTTTTTGAAGTTAAGGGAATCTTTGTGTGGAATTTTATATATAACATCATGGACCGTGTCCCAAATTCAATATCTATACATAAGGTAGTAACTCTAAATATATGTATACAACACTTAATTTACAATAACTGAAGACATTCTAGCTTTATTCTATAGTACGTTCTATAAGCCTGAAATAAATGTGCTTTTAAAAAGAAGATATTGTCCATAGACATCTACTCTTTTTTATAAAACTACACATTTCGTGAACGCAAACAAATGAACCTATTAACTCCCATCACACAGCTACGTGTTTTAAACATAAAACGTACTTGCAAATAAAAAATAGTCGCTAAACATCTATAGCTGACGATACTACTACGATGGTTCTTCGTTGAACTGGTATTTCATACTCTTCCTGTAATTCCAGATCAAACTGATAATAAATATCTACTACAGAATGTTTTACATTCTGTATAAGTCATTCATTAAATATATAATATGAATGATAAAGTACTTACTCTTCTTTGCTCGCATAGGATTCAGCGTGTACCCGACGATTACAAGCTCTGTCACAGCAATGACAATGCCAGTACGCAAGGACACTTAAACTGAACACGAATACCGTGGTCGGTAGCACCAGGGCCAATATCAAGCCTCGTATTGTTGAGTCCCAGGAATACCTCGCCACGACCAGCTCAGGTCTCGTCATACTATAAAAACAAGGGAAGATCTTAGGTCCCCTTGATCCAGCGTACTCCTGTGCAAACACCGAGCAGTTCACTTTGGGCGGATAACCACAACCTTCAGGGTTGATCAAGAACTTCAAGTCTGTTTCGTCCCATTGAATTGGTAAAGTTTCATTTCCAAAGTACGGCCTCCTAGCTAGATTCACACGAATCTTGTGGCATTTCGTTGGCGTCGTAGTGCAACCTTCTCTGCACGATGCCCAGGTACAATTAGTTAGCGTTTGAGCATATTCATGGCTAGAAACGCTGCATATGCCCGCTTCTGGTGCGAATTCGGCAAGTATAGTTTGAATCGCTGGCTCAACCACAAAAGGAATCAGAAAGAGGAAAGCAAACACGGCTAAAATAGCGGACGTGCCAAGGCAAAGAGATGTGTAAAATTTGAATCTTTCAAAGAAATGTGCTATAAGCTGCTCCCGCGTAGGTTCAAGAGGTGTGAAGTCTTGGCTCCCTTGCTCGGCTGTCTCTCCCATGGGAAGGGTGGACCTCTCGGAGGTCGCGGGCGAGAGGGTTGCCCGGGATCTACTTAATGTAGACATGAGGAGAGCTTGTGTTTAGCAGCGCAGAAGCAATTAGTCGTCTCTTAGTGAACTAGCCGGGCCCTCACAGAGGAGGGGAACGCCTGAAATAAAAGAGAGAGAACAATCATTACCGATATACATTGAACAAAATGTCATTCATTTATTATTAAGCGCATAGATATTCTAATATGTAGTCAATTTATTTTATTACATAACAGCTTTACGTCATATCTTCTACTACTTCACGAAACGATCGATTCGTGTACCTTTTATAGAACTGAAATAACTGACTGAAATATTTTATGTCGTCAAATATTGATGTCAAGGTCACATGAGTAGCTGAGTCTAATAAATACTTTGAAGTATTTTTACGGGGCTACAGCAGTCTTCAAATAAGTTTAAAAAATCACATTATTACCAGAACAGAAACACAGGTATCAAATTTTTTCTGATTATATTTTTTCAGTCATTTGTTGATATTTTTTGCTTTGAGATTTAAATGTTAAATAAAAACTAATCCGGTTACAAAGTGTATTTAAAAAAGCTCACGTGACTGATCTCAGAGGGGAGAAACAGGATCGTTCGGATGCATTTGCAACTCTGCTTGTCCAGCACCACAGACTTTAAAGCGCATTTTAGCGTCGTCACCCACTTCCACCGTCCTTTGACACAACATCAACGTTATACATGAAACTACGACCAAAACCGTTGGCAACAGCAACGCTACGATAAACTGACGGTATGTCGCCTCCAAGTCGAATCTAGCCACCACCGTTTCTGGATTGTTCTTCGTGTGGAAGCATGGGAATCTAGCTTTAGCGTTATGGTCCGTTCCGTCTCGTCCAAAAGTTTTAAGGAAATCTTTACATTCATCAGCTAGAGTATTCACACAGCCCTCCAGGTTTATCATTAAACGACTATCATTAGCCAAAGTTAGATCTACTTCAGGTGGAGCTATGACTCTATTTGGTGTTGCTTTGATAGTATATAAAAACTGCAAATGGGTAAAGTTAGTTAGGTCTGATATTTCTGTTCGTGGCAATAAAGCAGCGTTGATACAATCGACGGCAACGACGCCCGAGGTCCCATTGTGCACAGCGTGACACGACAACATTAAAACTTCTTCGCCAGAGTCCGTCCACACTATCTCACCACCGTCCTCTTTAGCGAGCTTCGTACACCTCGCCAGAAAAACTCTATCACCGCTTAACACTATAACATTTTTGTTGCGAGTTGGAATATCAACGCAACGTCGGTCACAGTTATAAGGCGTTCTTATTTTTCTACAAGTGCCTCTGTTACACGAAAACAATCCGTGTACATCGATACAAGTGATCTTCCCTCGTCTGCCAGAACATTTTAAAGGTGGTTCTGTATCTCGAAACGCGCACTCGAAAGCGTCTGTTATGTTTATACACTTCCCCTCCGTACAATTGAACGTGCCTGTTAAATTTTTACATTCATCACGTATGCAGTGGTATTTTTTTGCGTTCTCTTGGTCGATACCGTAGCATGTTTTGTTAGCAGCACTACCACATTCAGAGAGGAGCAGCGACGATCCATTGTTCCTAACGTTGACATAAATCTGAATGCATGCTCCAGAGGTTTTGCTCAAGCACCACTCGCCACAGGAGCCCCAGTCACAGTTTTCTTTGTTCACAGCTCTTGTCGTGGTGCACATGATTGGGGTGGGATCGATCCCGGACGCGATGGCTCGAGTGTAGGGCATGTAAATGGCGACGGTGAGGTATACGATAGCTACACAGCTGAGGACGGCTGTCATTTGGCAGACGCAGATGGTGCCGCATATCTTTTGGTCCTGCGGGGGTATGATGAGGTCCTCGACGGGGGTGGGTTTCGTCTTCGGCATGGTGGAGACGTGCAGCCGCGGGCGACCAGCAGCCACTGAGGGTAGTGGCGACCAGGGCGCCTGCGCGGTGCTCCGATCGATTCAGCGCACTGCAGGCCAACCCTAGTGCGCTATTTTTTTAATTGATGTCAATGCTCGCGATACCATCTCCAATTATAATATACTGTTCACGTCATATCGTGACTTGCTTTGTTTTAAGTTATTGCGATGTTTGAATAAAGTTCTTATTTTGAATCTAAAGCTAGCGTTATTATTTTTAATTACGTTTTATGACAGTTCTAGGTATAACGATACCAACTTTTCTGCCACATTTAAATTAAAGCCTTTTAGACATTAAACTATTTAACTCTTCTTACATTAAGCTACCAGATTACACTTTTTTATAGTATTTAGATATTTTTTTATGAATTCGCAAAAATAGCACGAGATATTGTATTATACTAACTTAGTAAAAACTTGGGTACTCAGATTTTTTATATCAATTAACAAAACCACTAGCACTTTTTGTTTAACGATACAAACTGAACCTATATACTAAGGATTTAACAAACTATTACAACGTCCGTCTTTACATTTATTAGATTAATTTAGCCACTTGTGTGAAATTAAAACGGAAATATCACTTTTAGAGTAACCGTAATTTTTACTTACCTTTGAGTATAGTTCCAAAAATATATATCTTAGATAATGTTGAAAGCTGATGATAATCTTGCATAGTATCTACTTATGATTATTTATGAATTATAAGTATTTTTGTAGAATTCACTGGTATTGTCACTGTGTTACTGTTTTGCTTTCTTTGACAACTGTCAACTAAGTTCAGACTTCAGTCTAAATAACTGCGCAACGCGAATTTAAGCAGATTGCTATGAAGTTAGTTACTTGACATGTCAAAATTTAACATTATCAATTTAGAATGAAAAAACATAAATTATAATAGTAAGTTCTAACAGTGGACGCGACTATTTAAAGAAGAGTTTTTTTTATATTAATAAAGGTTTTTGTGAAAAGCGCCATCTAGTGTCAAACAAAAGCAACTTTGACTAGATGGTACTTGTATTTTTAAAACGTAATGGCTTGGAAGATTCTTATACATTTTTCTTACTTATGCTTAATGTTAACAGCGGTTAAAGATTAAACCCATTTTTGAGTAAAGAGTTGAAGCTTTCATGAACGTTTCTTGTCTCAATAAAACGTGATCAGAATCTTATATTAAACTTCTATCGTAAGAACTCTATTTAACTAAGAATTAAATGCACTTTCATAAGTACACTTTGACTATATAAAACACATGTTTTCACTAACATTGCTATCAAGCTTTACTTTAAACACTAACTATCTTTAACCATAAAACTCTTTTATCTAACAAATAAACTACTCACAGAAAAAAACCTCCATATTTTCTAATCTCCGTTCACATTGTTGGTACTGTTTACAATTGCACGTTCGTGTTTGTTTGTCCGCGTGTCATCACGTTGTGCGTCCTACGCATGCGCAGTCGGGTGCCAGCTCGCTACTTGCAACGTTTTGATCGACCTTATAATGCAGCTGAAATTCGTACCACATTCTAATTAAATACCTGGTCTCGTAAAAGAAGTATGAAATATTTTGAATGAAATAAAGAAACATACATTGAGGGGCACTTTCCATATATTGAGACTATACATAAGACTATTAACAGCTATTAGATTATTAAACGATAAATAAAACAGATAGGAAAAGAAAAAAAATACATAACATTTGATGAATAGATGTTGCCCGCGTCAATTTCTGTTAATAATATTAATAAAGCGCTTAAGAAGTTTTTAATAACACATTTTTAGTTTCTCTTTTTTTCAAATTTGTTGACGATAAAATATTTGTATTTGTGCTTTATTTAATAGTATAATATCTTTTAATTACTATGTGTAGGTATTATAGAATATACCTACCTATCATATTCTCAAAGGTTCACTACTCTGCTTAATTGCTTATTGTGTTACTACTCCTGATTGTTTTCCTGGAAGAGATCACTTAGAGTGATAAGGTCGCCAGTTGCCACATTGTATTCTAAAAATTAAAAGTTACTAAGATGAATGAAATGTAAACAAAGAATTAAAAAATAATTAAATAAAATGTTTTTACTGATGCTTCGCTCTTATGAGTCGCAGCGTGATGTTATATAGCTCAAAGCTCTTCGATAAGCGAACTATCCAACACAAAAAGTATTTTTCAATTCATCAGTATTTCTTGAGGCTAACGCAATACAAACAAACAAACTTTTCAACTTTCAAATATAAGTACATATAAATTAGATACACATTTGGTTGTTAATTGGCTAAAAAGAACAACAATCTTCATATAAGTTAGATCTAACTTAAATCTAGTACTCAAGTTTTTTTTAATTATTGGATTATTTTCGGCGGGACTTAAGTTAAGAAAAGTGTGTCAAGTTCAAGGCAACTCTCGTTATGGACTCTTGTACAGCCTTGTGAATGTGTTGCAACTTGCAGGGCTTTAAAAGTCGAAAAGGAAAAAGTAATAACAAAGAAAGGAAAACAGGAAAGGAGAATAGAGTTAGCAGAGAGGATTGTTAAGGAAGGATACTACTTACAGACGAAATGAAGTGAACATATCTATTTTTATTAAAATAAATATTGTTAATTTATTTTATAGAGTATTTATTATAGAACAGTTAAGAATTAAAAATAAATTGCATTAATTATTTTTTCCGAAAACACATTGCAAATACTATTTTACTTTCCTAATTTATTTAGCATAATATCATACTCGAAAATAAATGATATTTACAAAAAATCTATAGTAATTTTAGTTTTAATTTTTAATATTTAAATCTTGTTAGATTTCTTTGAATAAAAAAAAAACAAACAACTAACGAGATTATCGTGCAAGGGTTGGTCACCAATAACTCATCTGAAGCAAGTTCATGCAGTATCATGTAGGTATATAGCTACATAATATTTAACCGTATACCAGTTTCGGTCGGTTTTGGAGCGGGAAACACAAATGAAGCAATCTTGCAATTGCAACGATTAACTCATCAGCCATCGGCCTCGACTCAACGAGAGGATATAGGATTAACTCCTACGCTAGGAATTAGGATTCGTTTTTATTGTGATTTTCCTTATATTTAACATATTTTTATGTAATAGAGGATTACTCATCAGTACCCTGGATAGCGATTATCACCGCCCATGAAGTTTGAAAACTACGCGCTTTATGATTTATGTGTTGCAGGCTTATAAAAATAGTATAAAGGGGGTTGTTGATGTTGGATTATAAGTAGAGATATATATAAATGAGAGTGGCAAACCAAAAATATGTTATCAAATAAGACCAATGACGATCTAGAGACGTCGTAAAATAAAGTTGTAAAAAGAAAAATAGTTTGTCTTGCCATATCTTAGTAACAGGCTATTTTAACCGACTTTTAACAAGGAAGTTTCTCAATTCGACCGTATATATGCTTTTTTTAACTTAACATAATTGTTTATCTTGGTAAATCCTGATATCATTATTTATGTATAACAAGAACATCTATACTAATATATAAAGCTGAAGAGTTTGTTTGTTTGTTTGAACGCGCTAATCTCAGGAACTTCTGGTTCGAATAGAAAAATTGTTTTTTTATAGGATAGACAATTTATCGAGGAAGGCTTTAGGCTACATAACATCACGCTGCGACTAATATGAGCGAAGAAATAATGGAAAAAGAAATCGACGGGGTTCGTCCCCGTCGATTTCTTTCGTCGCGAGCAACAAGTCTTTAAATAATTGCCTTTCTTATTCACTCTCATAGAAAACCGCATGGAAATTGGATCCGTAGCTGTCAAGATTTAAGCATACTTTGATACAGTTAGAAGAATCAAGAAAGTGACTTTAATTTATAATAAGTAACGATGATTTCTCATAGATGTTGATTTAGTTTTTCCTTGTTTGCCCTGAAATAAATAAAGTAATCAGATTAAAAAGGAATCAAATGCTAGTTTATTAGCTGTCAATTCGGCTAATGTCACGGAGGTCAACGAACAACAATAAATCACCCGACAACACGGTACATTGTTATGTTGATTGCGCCAATTTATCACTTGCTACACATTACGTGGAAATAAACCCTAGTCGCTGTACGCACTGTAATGTTTACTCTTGCGTGTCCATTGCTTGGGCGTCTGACTTCGTCTGCGTTTTGGGGTCTATTTCATACTAATATTAGAAGTGCGATAGTATAGCTGTCCGTTTGTCTTGCTTCCTCGCCAAAACTCAGTAGTTTTCTTAGATATTGTTTAGAATCTTATAAATTGGTTTAGTGACCGGTTCTAATGAAATTAGGTACACAAATAGTCTTTAACCTCAACAAAAATTTAGGGTTACTTTTTAATTGGAAGCTTATATGAAAATCCACGAAAATCCACAAATCCACGACGGGGTCGCAGGCTAAAGCTAGCACTTTTATTTGAGTCTAGAAGGCAATGCGTCTATAAAGTATGTAGACATATTCTTTACTCTACAGCGAACTCATTTTCTTTAGGAAGGTTTTTGTTTTAACAACCTATAATGTATAAACATAGGTATGTTTATAAATATAGGTATATTATAGGTATGTTTTAGACAGTGTGTAGATTAATTATAAGTTGGTTTTAAGCTTCTAAGGTACTGAAACATTTTTAATGGTGCTAAATGCAGTTATAAATTAGGCAAATCAACGTTATTATCATAAGAAAGGTATTCGCAAGTACATCTTGTAATATTAACATTAATCTCCAAACGTGTTGCAAAGTGCACTCGATAACAACTGAACCGATTTCGATAATATTCCTTTTCTAGAAGTTTTTTTTTTCTTTAAGCAGATAACAAAAGGGGAGCGTATAAGGTTACTGGTGGGATAGGTTGCGCTGAACGAGATATTTACAAAAATTGATATGAAACATATTAAGTTTAAAGCGTTTTAAGTGAATTAGAGTTCTTTACGTGATGTCATAAGAAAACATGATTTATTTGGACGGATTTCTTGGTGTTAGATGGTAATACTATTAAGGTTTTTTGCTACAAAGATAACGTTTTTTCAATAACTAACTAAACATAAGCAACTTCCAGAATAAAACTTCAAGTATCGTATTGAAATTTACGAAAAATAAACCACCAAACACACTGAGGTCCTATGTAGATATAATCGAAGCGATACTTAGAACTTTGAAGGCTAAATATAAAAAAGAAAATAAAGTGTTTCTTCGAAGCCTGCAGTGTGTTTGGGGCCTAAAAAGAGTAACACAAGCTAGGCCCAGATCTTTCCAGAATGACCTACGCAGGACGCAGGCGGCAGGGGTGGGCCACCTTTGGCTTTTTGCAATAAATATGTTTTTATTTAATCAAACAGTTTACTTGGTGTAATTAGAGTGACACCGATCTCAACACAATTTAAAATTCACTGATGCTATTACTAATTTGAATTAAAATCTATTTTAATGGATTTCTTTTACAGTTTGTTATATAGTGCTATTAAGGTGAAGTATAAGTTCACCTCAAAGGCTTAAATTATTGTGTATTTTAGAATGTTGTCTTTTAAATGTTAAACATAAAATATATTTAAGTTCAAATCTATCAATTAAAGGTGATGTGACTGACTTTCACATCTTTTAAAACGAAAATTATATTATACGTATAATAATAATTTTAAGTTATCATAAAAGGTTGACAACACCTGTAGGCCGAATCGCTAACTGATTAATCTGTGATAATCTGATCAGGAGGACTATATAAGGAGTCCTGTGCAGTTTCGTGGCATACTGTGTGTTGTGAGAGCCAAAATGAAAACCTTGTTCGTTCTAGCTGTTTGCGTCCTGGCCGTTCAGGTGAGATAAACCTTTTTTTTGTTATTATTTTTAAATAAAAACAATATTTATTTAAATTTACGTGTTATCAAAACTCAATAGTCATCTTATTAGAGTTCAAATCAAAGCTTTGTAAAATAAACTTTTTAATTATGGTAGCTTCATCCATCACATTCATAATATTATAATATGTTCAGAAGCTTTAATTATACTACACAAAATAAGCTCAACATCCAGTTTTCTTGTTTTTGTGTACAAAAAAGCCGTTCTACTAGATCGACTTAGCAACGACTTTTTGACTTTTTAACGTATGATGAATATATTAAAAGGTTATTGTCATTTTGTTAGGGATCCTTGAGATAGCTTACTTAAACTTTAACCAAAATTTATTAACAATAAAATATTAACCAAAAAATAAATAATTTGATATGTTCTACTTTTACTGTACTGTTTGATATATTACTTATTTTTTAATATAATATATTAAAACAGTTTAAGAAATTTATTACAATATTTATATGTTTTCAATGGGTCATAAATCAGGCTGTATAAAAAAACTATGGTAAAGGAAATAATCATAGAAACGTTATATTAAACACTAGTGCTTCGTACTGGCAAATGACGTCACGCGTAAACTGTAACTAGCGATAGATTTGATAAACAATACTGTTTATTTTTAAATTGTCGATTTTGTATACTATGAAATAATGATTTTTTTAAACGGTCGTATACATTTTCAAATCAAGAACACGCTTGACCCTTGCATAATTTAAAAAAACATTCAGTTCTTATATATAAGGAAGTTTCAATGCACTGAGCTTCAGACTAAAGTTGGACACTACAATGAAAGTATTAGCGATTCTGTGTGTTTGTTTAGTGGCTGTTCAGGTAAGGCTCAAGATATATTACTATGAAAATAGGAATTTATAACACCTATAGTATAACTAGTTTCTTATCGTGACAACTACGAATAGGATTTTTAGATACTTTTATATTCAAAAAAGTTGTAAAGTTTTTTATTATGTTCGTAACTTAACAACATGTAATAGTGACAATACCTATATTTTTTATTTATAGAATAAAATGGGTTCCCATAAATTAAATACATTATGTCAAACTTGATAAATATATGGTTAGGTTTTAACAATGTTTTATTCATAATTCAAAGCTCTCAGGTCTGCTTAAAGGAGAATTATGGCGATCTGACTGAAGGATAAAATAATAAATTTAAACTGGTTATGATACTTAAAAGACTGATTCAAATTACTAATTGAATTCAGGCTTCTAGATATATTCACAATAAAGTTATCGAGAAAAGATCATTACTTATGCTTGACTTGACGAAATAAAATCGTCCAGACATTATGTACTAAACTTTCAGAAGAAACAAAACAATGTAATCTTCTTAAATATAGAAAGTAGCAAATAGGTATTTAAAAATCCAATAAAATATTACTAACAAATCACTACCAGACTCAAGCTAGAACAGATAAAAAATACTCTTTTTTATATTCCCCTATTCAAGTGTCAACAAACAAAACTGCAATTGTTTTGTAATACAATGATTATACGAAAGTGTTACTATATGTAGCCTAGTTAAATAAAGACGTATTTGAATTTGACAATGCATTTCTTCCCCAGGCCCTAACAGATGAGCAGAAGGAGAGATTGAAGAAGCACAAGTCGGAATGTCTGGCTGAGTCCAAGGCTGACGAGCAGGCCGTCAACAAGCTCAAGACTGGTGACTTCAAGGTAGGATCTTGCTATAGCCTTGTTCATTGCTGGGCGCTTTTCAAATGTCAAAGCTCTTCCTCAATATGTTCCTAGGGTTTTACCTCGTCACATCTGATCGCGTCTGCGTCGTTGTATTAAATCATAAAAATTATTTAGCTAAATACAATTTATATCCTTTGTTTTTTATAAAAGCAGCCTTTTATAATGGAAAGGAATGGTTATGCAAAGCTGTGGCAATGTATTCTAGAGGCCAAAACACTGTGTTCCGTCTTAGAATAGCGTCTAAGACGGAACACTAGTTAGATACTTTTTGAACGCGAATGTTAACTATTATTTGAAATATAAATTAAAAAATAACTCTGAAATCAATTGAAATAGTAAATTTTAGATAAAGTAAACTATTCAACAAAACAAATAAAAGAAATATCCAAGTCAAACAACATCGTCTTTCGTGTTAATTTAAAGAATATTTTGGGCTACAATTGTCGTGAAGTAAAAACAAACCTTTACAAAATATCGTTTATACATTATGCATATTTATACATTTTTACCCAGAGATACACATATACTTCTATATCTCTTTGTGTGTTAAAAACATTAACAAAAAATCTTTTTTAAACAGAATGAGAGTGAGCCCCTAAAGAAGTACGCCCTGTGCATGTTGATCAAATCCGAGTTGATGACTAAGGATGGAAAATTCAAGAAAGACGTCGCCCTTGCTAAGGTCCCCAATGAAGGTAAGACTATTAAAAAAGTCTTATTTATTTATTTATTTATTTACAATTATTTACTATTCTTACAGCTATTGCTTCCTATACAATAGTAAATATTTTCTATTTAGTACATAATAATTGTAAACTTAAAAAAATAACGTACATACTGTATTTTTTTTACACATACTACACTACTTATATAAAACGAGGATGGCACGGGGTTTCTTCATATCGTGGCGACACCAGGCTCTCGACATTCGTCACAGGAAATAGTGGAGCATTGAATATCGTGAACGCGGCGAAGTCAGTCTTCAATTGGCCAACCGCATCGTCGTCTAAGCTTCAACCCCCAATTCAGAATCCCCATTATAAATACTGCACCTTGACAGTTATCTTTTAAAAACTGTATTCTTTATCGATTGCCAATTGAATGTCTGAATACAAATAGGTTCTATATATAGGCCCAAATAGGTTCTATTTGACGTCCATATATTCAGTCTCCGACATATATATCTACACTATTACAAACCACTCAATTCTCTATATCTGAGTACCATAAGTCTACTAATGAATACAATAAAATACTTTGACCCATAGAACTATAACATAATTTGATATGTGGCAACGTACTATTTATCTCAAAAGTATAGAATAAATAGATAAACGTGAAAGAAACCGCGTAACACAGTTAGTCAAACTATAAAGTCATATAAAACTATCTAGCCAATCTATGAAGTATAAAGTCCAGGTTTAGTGTTCAAGAAAAATAAGCGAAAGCGAGTAATTAAATATATTCTAATACAGCAATATAAATTACCGCAAAAAACTAATAGATCTCTCAAAAACATATTTTTCTTCTTATAGTGTGGTAGACTAAAGTAATATGAATTTTAACACATTCTACGTAACAATTTAAAAACACTACAATATTTCTTGGCTTTAATTACTATGGTACACTTTTTATCGAAACTTTTAGGAATGTAATTTTGAATGTCTAAAATACTTTTATACTTTTATGTCCATATATCCCTATGTATGCTTAAATCTTTAAAACTACGTAACCTATTCTAATGCGGTTTTTTAATATATAGTGTGATTCAACAGGAAGCTTATATGTATTATACATGCACAATATATTCGAGCGAAGACGGGGCGGGTCGCTAGTTACTTATATATATAGAATTTAAATTTTATAATTTGTTTCAGCTGACAAAGCGGCAGTAGGCAAGTTGATCGACGCCTGCTTAGCCAACAAGGGCAACACCCCACAACAAACTGCCTGGAACTACGCTAGATGTTACCACGAAAAAGATGCTAAGCACTCCATCTTCCAATAAACCCTGACCTCGGCGAACAACCACCAGCTACCAGCGAAAAGACCAATTTACACTGGACAATATAACCATCATACATCGATCCCTTGCCAAGAATAAGATCTTATTTTTCAATGTTCAAGTAATTTTGGACTCAATAACTCCTGTATTTTGACCCTTGGCTGAGACCGTCAAGTATTGTATATTTTTTAATAATTTGAAAAACTTAATGTAACTGCCGATACGAATTACGTTCCGTTCTCAATAAATTTTAATTTTCAATTGTTTTTTTTTTATTACACCTTACATTTAATGTAAACTTTCTGTTTTGTAGGCATTCAAATCTGGGCGTATGGAACAGGCTATTTAATTGTAGAATTTTCATTACATTCTAAAATCGAATCACTTGAAATTATTGCTAGCAATTTACCAACAACGATGTTTTTTTCTACACAAAGATACCTTGAAATAAGCTATAAAGTCAAACGATTATAACAACAATTGAAATATAAATATTATTAAATTGTGCTGCAAAAAATACTCGTGTAGACTTTGAAATAAAGTGTCTATTAATCTTTATAAGACTTATTTTACTAATTATTAAAACTGTTTCGTCTTTTTTTCAACTTGCAAGAGATAAGAGGGTTTTCAATTTGACCGTATATTTTTTAAGAAAATAGGGTCTTGGTATGGCTCTTGTGAAGTTGATAAAAATGACATTGTAAAATTTATAAAAATACTAGTTGTGTCCCGCAGTCTTATCCGCGTAGTTCCTGTCTCGGGGCATTACCAGGATGTAAGCTATCCTATCTTGTAAGTTGGATCAATCTGCACACAGTGTGCAAATTTAATTTAATGTCGGTTTAGTAATTTAGGAGTCAATCGCACAAACAACGTGACACGTAAATTATATATATGTCGAAGCGTCATAATTAATTGTGATTTTTTATTATCATTTCGTTTTATTAATTATAACGAATTAGCTGTCAATGTCGCCATGACGTTTGACAGCTGACGGATGTCAAGTAACGGCTGTCACATTGGCAGAGCGCGTGGGCTGAACTCGTTGCGTTACCAACTAAATCGTGATTTATCGTGTTGATCCTAAACTATTTTCTTACTGTTATAATTTAATATTGGAAATACATTATTAAGGTGAACAACTACGCTTTGATTTTGATAATCACCATGTCTGATATAACGAGTTAACGTCCCTCGTCATATATTAAGATTAGCCAAAGTTTCTGCAATAGTATCTAGATAACAAACCTACTTTTTTATGGCCGAGCACGAGCACGAGCAGACCAGGCCAGGCCATGGAAAGTGGTCATCGTAGGCCATTATCATTCTTATGATTAAAATTACTGTAGTAAAATATTGCATATTGCAAATATACGTACCTCATTAATAATTATCAATTTTATTAAAACAAAAACTTAATAGATATTTTTCAAAAAAATATTAATGAAAAAGGCACTTATTACTCAATATTTTAGTATATAAATGAAAGCTAGATTTATTTGAGTGTCAGTTGTGATATTAATTTTCAAAATGAATTATTTAACTGCTTTTTGTTTGTGCGTCGCTGCCGTCCAGGTATATTATTAAGAAAATTTATAAGAAGTAAATATACATTTTAGAAAAATATATAAAGTACACTACTACTACTACACCGATTGTAATGAAATTTGGTACATAGATAGTCTAGAGCTTGAGAAAGGATTCAAGCTATTTTTAAAGTGGAAAAAGTGATTGTAACGGGGGCGGGCAATGGTCAAAGTTTATAAAAAAGTCCACGCGGACAGAGTCGTGGCCAACAGCTAGCATTATAAATGTCCTTATTTTATTGGTATTTATTGATAAATATTTTAAATGTTTCTGAATTAATTCTATTCATTTGTTAGGCTCAGCTCACATCGGAACAAGTTCAGCTTTTAGCCAGTCATTCTACAAAATGCCTTGAGCAGAGTAAGGCTGACCC
>JADANM010003353.1:7117002-7142260 GCA_026213755.1 Eurema hecabe
AAAAAAAGAATTATCTAAATCGGTTCAGCTG
Organism: Eurema hecabe; assembly: GCA_026213755.1. Taxonomy (NCBI): domain Eukaryota; kingdom Metazoa; phylum Arthropoda; class Insecta; order Lepidoptera; family Pieridae; genus Terias; species Terias hecabe. The sequence continues at coordinate 7,117,034 of JADANM010003353.1, forward strand.
TCATCGAGTTATGCGCTTACTAACACATTTTGCGATTCATTTTTATATTATAGATTAACCTTCCTTTTGAATAAATAAAATAAATAATCAAAATAAATCGTTCTATCTATTAGAAAAACGCATGTGAATCGGTTACGTAGTTTAAAGATTTAGAGAAAGCATACTTAGAGATATAGCGACAGAGAAATCTATTTTATTTTATACATCTAGTGATTGTGACGTAGACCCTTGAAGACCAAAGCTTCTTCGATGAAGTGCGTGGATTCCATATCGCTGGATGTTTTAGTTTGTTTGGATTCTTTGACTCTTTATGGAAAACTTTTACTGTATTTACAAGAATCGTCATTGTTTTAATATCATGTGTCATTTTCCCTACTTAATCGAAAGTTTACGGTAGAATGTGATTGAATTCTTATTCTAATACTTCACAATGATCCTTTTCTAGCCTCCTTAGACCTAAACAATGATATGTATGTAGTATGAGACACAGATTTACTAATAATCTAAATTGAAGTTAGGATTTGATCGTTGTAATGTATCCTATCCGACTCCCACAGGCGTATACAGTGGAGTATGAGACAACAACCATCGCGACACCAGACCCGTGCTTTAAGAAACTCGTGACGAAGCCAGATTACATCGAAGAGTGCACCAAAGAATCCAGGGTGAACAGAAAATATATTAGAAAACTGAAATTGCATACTTGGAATATTCCGGTGAGCTAACGTTTTGTTTTGATTTGTCTTATATCACTTAGGGCTTTTAAAAAATAATTGCTTCGTACAAATGTTATTGTCGAAAATAATTTGCAGACTAGTTGTTTTAAGAAGTATCGTGATAAGGTTTGATACTTTTTTTTTCAAAACAGTGAATTATTTAAAAGATATATTTTATTAAGCGTGGCACTAACCACTCTACCTATGGTCAACAATTCTCAGCTTGGAAATTATAGAAACGGTGATACGAGTGTGTAAGTAGGCTTTTTAGGAATATGACTTCTTTTTTTTCAGAAAGTAACGACTTCTCTAAGGTACTGGGCGTTTTGCTATTTACGAAGACTGGATATCATGAGCGACGCCGGGGTGCTTAGGCAAGACGTTGTACTTAAAAACATTTCCGAAAAAGGTACATTATTTTATGGTATATTTAAATACCTATATATATTGCACGAAAGCGAGTAACCTCAATTAATGTAAAATTAAAAATATAGTATCAAGTTACAATCTGTAACATACTCTTCAACTAAAAAGGACTAAATTAAAAAATGTTTAATCTTATGAAAAATTTTGAAACTCCTAGACCTTAACTTTCTCCTACTAGCCCTGGGATCCCCCCTCTTAACTAAATAGATACTAATTTTAAATTTTTTTCAGACCGAGAATCAGTGATAAAGATAATTGACAAATGCTTGTACAACGACGCGCACCTCCCCATAGACACAGCGTGGCATTATCTCAACTGTTTTCATCGAAAGAATAGCAAATTGAGCAAGAGAATCCATGGTATTTAATAGTTAGAATATAATATAAATAGTAGTACCGCTTAAATAACAAGTACCGTAAATTAAGTTATATCAAAAATCGTAATTTATTGTTCTTTTAATTAAAACAAAAAATAATTTTAAAATATAGTAGACTAAATAAATAAGTAAATAATGTCCGAATACTCGAACACTTTTCAATTTTAAGTACCACTCTTATCAAATGTTGACAGTTCTCAGCTCATATCTGTCAAAATAACTGGACTTAATGCGTGCTTAATTTGATTAGCGTATGAGTATTCGGTCGTTAGTGGCATAATTTTTATCCGTTGAAACGGTTTTAGAAACTCTTTAGGTTTATTTCTAGAAATTGTATGCACTATAAAGGACATTACAAACTTACAAATAGCAACGTAGCTATATAGTGACAAATCGAATACCTTTATATTTTTGTAACTACACTTAAAATTCTAGAACCACTTACAAGGAAATTACGTCAGTAAAAAATAAAAGGAGTCATGTCAGTCATAATATTTGTCTGAGGTTCAAAGCTGTTTTACTAAGGTTAAGCTAATTTAAAATTAAATTATTGTCAAGAAATTTAGTAGTATAGATTTAGAATTGTTTTAAAAATAATAGCACTTACACAACAAGTAAGTTAACAATAAAATACTTAAATTAAATTCGTTATTTGATTAAAATGTTACCTTCTAAATAACTAATTAACTACCTACACACATGTATGTATGTATTAGAATTATTTATTCATAAAATTAGCTATAGTTCATGAAATACAAAAAAATATCTAACTTACTACTTAATTTCGATAAAAACTATAAAAATATTTATATAAGCGCCACCTAGCGGTGCTACGCTAAACCACTAAAAAGTGTAAATATACACACTGAAGGTCTTGAAATGTTTCGAGCACTTTTCCAGAGATGGCGCTAATCAAAATACCAAAGCATCCAGATTATAAGCGAAAACGATCATATTAATATTATTATATGATTACTATACAAATCAACTTCAAAACAAAATTCACCATTTTGTTAAACAAAAAAGAAAAATAGATATTTGAAAATTTAGGTAACGTTTTTAAAAAAAAATTTCCTACTTATAAGAAATGAATGTTTATTTGTTTTATATAAAAATACAACTAAGATAAATACCGATAGCTGCAAAAACACACATTACACATCACAGGGAATAACTATTATTAGAAATAAACAAATGAATAATTATATACCCACACGCGTTATAAAATCATTAATATAAACAAAATGTCAGATCTTAATCAGTTTTATATCGGCAAATATAGTTTCAGTTAATTACAGAAATGGGCCGGTTAACTAATAACTCGTAATTAAAATTATAAATTGCGAAGAAACCGTAACGATTAAAGTTATAATTGACAAGTTTATGAAGTAATAATCAAAATGTCTATAATTCTTGAAACGTAATAACGGGGTGCGCTGCGTCGTTTTAATTGAAATTGTTTTCATTAAAAGATATCTACGTTTATTTTTTCGCTTTGTATGTAATAATGAACATGTCATTCACTACAGAATTGTGAATAGCGATAAATTATATTAAGTATACCTAATATCGAATATATCTGGTAATTTTTGGAACAGATTAACATCGATGGATTTTATTAATCGGGAGAACATAAAAATGTATAACATACTGTTATTTTCTTAATATGAGAAAATGATTTTTTTCCAAAACTAAAAGTACCTATTGTCTGTTTAAAAAAAAATATCAATTTATACCTATTTAGGTACTCGTATAGAGGCGCGATCGGAAATTTTAGATTTTGATACTTTTACTGTAAGACTAACATTATAAATGCGAAAGTAACTCTGTCTGTCTGTCTTTCCATCACGCAAAAACTACTGAACTGATTAGAACTAAATTCGGTACACAGATGATTTAGACCCTGGGCAAGCACATAGGCTAATTAATTTTTTAATCAATCTTCAAAAGGTTGCACGAGGGATGAAACTTTTCATAATTTTACGCTTTCACGGCCAAGCCGCTGAACCGATTGTAATGAAATTTGGTACACAGATGGTCTTGAACCTGGGAAAGAACATAGGCTACTCTTAACTGAAAAGAAGCCTTAAAAAGGGGGGAAGGGGGGGTCAAAGCTTAGATGAAAGTCCGCGCGGACGGAGTCGCGGGCAACAGCTACCTACTATATAATAACACCACTAAGTACATTATACCTACATCAATTATTCTTATCTGAACTTCATACATACGAAGCCATGTAAAAAATGTAATGCAGCCCAATTTAGAAGTATTTAGGTCGTCAAATGAATTATAAATCATTATATATTTATCAACTAGGTCGGTTATTATTGTAATCTGAGCTCAAATCTAACAATATAGCGCAGTGCATTGCTGTGTTCGCGATAATTGACGCCATTTACCGGACTACAATTACCTATGGATATTACTATTGAGCTATTTTTTTTATTTTATATGATGGTGCAACTATAGGTAGCGACCATGTCAGCCCATGAATTGTCGCAAATCTATTTACTTAAGCATAAGCTATGCTTAAGCATAACTATGAAAGGGATGCCTTTTCTTGACGCCGGGTTTTGTGGGACCATTCCTGGTAAACCGGTCAAATAAGCTTAAAGGCATGGCTCTAATACCAAATAATAATACCTATATATAACTAGCTCTACCCCGCGGTTTTACCCGCTTAGTTCTTTTCCGAGACAGTAGGTACCGGGATATTAAGTATCCTATGTGTTTATCTACCTATCTACATACTAAATTTCAACTAAATAGTTACAGCATTTTTGGAACTCTCACAAAATTTTACATTCATGATATTAGTAGAATTGTGAACACATAGATACGTTTCTTAACAAATGTGTTTTTTAAATGCAAAGCATGTTAGGTATAGATTATAAGTATTATTATATATAGAAAAGGTTTCTATGTATGATAATAAATCCAGATAATTTTTTTCGATATAAAAATACGCTAGCGTTGGTTTAAAGGTCTAATGCCGGAATAGTGAAACGCAACTTAAATTTAAGTACCTACAACTTAAACCATACAATTCTGTCAAAATTACGAGACTTAAGGCGTGCTTAAATTTAATTTGCGTATGAGTATTTGCCATTTGGCCGTAAACATGTGTAGAAGCAGACAGACAGAGGAAAGCCACTTTATTTTATAATTTTATTAAATACTTATAAACATAAAATGAGGCTCACAAGGCGGTATTATCACTTAAAAATTTATAAGAACAGTGTCATAGTAGGTATCATAAGACACAAAATATTTATATATCTTTCAGTTATTCAAAGTAAAAACATACACTTTTATAAGACAGAAATCCACGTCCTCCTCGGAAGAGAAGGAGACAGTTATCTATGTATCTACCTATCTGAGAAAAAAGCCTACACATATTCTAAGTTAGTTTTTGTAATATACATTCAGTATAATATGTAGGTATATATTTTAAAAACGAACATTGCTTATGACTAAACGATTTACGTTGTTCGCTTTATAGTTATTGAAACTATTGGAAAGTGAGTTTGGGCAGTATTTTTGAAAATGCCTAACCCGCGCCAACAAACGTGCAGCGAGTTCAACGTGATTCTTTAAATTGCCATAACTTTTTTATTTATCAACCGATTGACATGAATTAAAGACTAAATGTTAAGTTAAGCTTACCACAATATATCATTGAAAACCCCATCTAGATAGGATAAACTGTTTCTGAGATTAGCGTGCACAAACAAACAGACTAACAGACAAAAATTCCTAAAATCATTGTTTTGGGTTCTATTGCATTAATAAAGATCTCCTGTACAGACAGGGACTCGTTACGTTTTTATTATATGTTTAGTTTTTTTTTTGTAATGAGTAGGTACCTAGTAGTCAAAATAATAACAATAGGTAAATGGTCCTTTATATGCCCGTAATTTTTTATATGAAAAAATTAAGCCTTTTCGTAAAAACCCACTCCCTTTTCATATACGAATTTGGCTGTCAGTAATCTTCATAATATTATTAATTATAATAATAGTTTTAGGTACAAATTATATGCGGCCAGTATAGTATAGGTCCGAATCGATCCGTTCGAATTTTAAAAATTACACCATTATGAAATTCTAACGTTTTTTCGATCAAAAATGATAACATTCGAACTAATTTTAAACTTCGAATTCCTATTCCTTTGTAGGCACCGCCCTTGCGGCGTCCGGATTGGCTACCGGTCATAACTCAACAGTCATCTTTGAAATCCATTCGTCCCTTTTACACTCGTGGAAAACTAACCTAAGGGTCGATTTCTATCTCCCTCATTCGCATAGATTAGCTCAGACGAGATTACAGAAAGTTTATTGCTAACGCGGTTTTTCTACGTCGCGACATTAGTTTAAATAAAACACTTAACTATCGTTATTTTTTCAAAGAAGAATCACCTTTATTTACTCTTAGTTACAGTTCGTTTTTAAGCGTTAAGATTTGGAGTTACGACCTTTCGTATGGGGAGTGAAGATATAATTTTTAATACAGTTTTTTCCAAATGCCCATAATGGTTATAAGTTGTTTTAATGGCGGAGGCTTTTACACTTTAAATTCTGAAAACGTTCCGTAGCCCGGTGTGTGTAATTACTGGCTTATCTAGATTTTAGATAGGGCTTTTTACATAGTTTATGTGTATGTCCTTCCTGTTGTCCTGTAGGCATTAATATTGCGAACCGTCGGACTCTACAACACCGCTTTGAATACAGATAGCTGTATTAATTTTCAAATGAAATATTCTTGTCTTAGCGTTTAAACTTCGTTAGTAAATTGATCATTGTATTTATAATAATTATCTATTTTTTGAACTAGAGTTATAGCTTATAGCTTAATAAGAATAACGGCCAAGCGTGTTTAGCTATTATATTATATTATATTTAAAGGTAATATGTCACATCCATGTTTTAATAATTTAGTCACGAATCATGATAGGTCAGTATTCCTCTTCCAGTAAATGTCCTTAAATCCTTGGAATAAATAGGGAATTGGAATTTGGACTTGGAATTAAAAACTTTCTAAGTATATTTCCGTAATATTTTGGCTATAATAAAGAGGATTTTATGGATAGACTATATAAAGAGGGAATATTTATTTATTTGAATTGTATAAGCTTCAAGGAACAGAACAGAAACCTATAGTCTGTATGAAGTACGGTATAAACATAGGCGAAAATAGCTTGAATAAGTAGAAATAGATAGGTAGGTACTAAAAGTTTTTATGGGAATTCGTCATAATGAGCTTGAGTTTCAATGAAATAATAGAAAATATTAATAAAAAATCATTTATTGCCCGATATAACATATACAAGACATACAAAATTACACAACTGTTATAGTTGTATATACCGTACAAAAATTAACTTTTAAATTAAAAATTTAATACGAAAAATATTTAACGTTTTACTGGGCAATAGGCGACTAATCAGCGACGCTGGTTTCTAGTAGTCGTCTTTTCGTAGGTGTCAAACATTTAATGTTCATCACGTTGAAGCGATGGTAATTTCCACATAAAAATCCTTTATGATTAAAGCAGACTGTAATATTATACCCATTAGGTATCAGTAGGTATCTCACTTTTATGCCAAAGCTGCTGAAGCGATTGTAATGAAAATTGGAACACGGATAGTCTAGAACCTAAGAAAGGAAAGAGGCTAGAGATAGGGGCGTTTTAACTGGAACAAAAGGTTGTAAAGAGGTTGTAAATGGTGGTCAAATTTGGTATGAAGAAGTCGCGGGCAATAGGTATCCTTATACAAAAATAAAATAATTATATTTAACTTATTATGCATAATACATAAGCAAATCCGGAGTAGGAAAATTGTCTTATCATACATAATTAAAAAAATCAACGCAGTAGCTTCCAAGTAATAAAATAACTGCTTAAAGCGTCTCGCGAGCATACATCATACTAACTTTTTACCTATTTATATGTGGATATTACTAATCCAATAAACAATTGCAAATAAAAATGAATTCCCTTGTAAATTCCTCATCAGCGAGACATTTGTAGTTACATTCGAATCGATAAACGGCGAACAACATCGCCGTTAATATGCCAAACGAATTAATAATTTATATCAACTATTCTATTGATGAACTCCACTTTACCATATAAGGAAGCTGGGTCTTTAAAGGTGATATTACAATTATTGCCACGAATAACCCTATGATATGTTTAGACGTTTCAACATCTGACAGTCAATGTTAGACCTTTGGCATATGTACTTAATTTAATGGTGTAATTTTATTTGTTGTTGAGAATTAATTGACGTTATAATTATTGGTATTTATAAAGGATTGTTGGTTGTAAATATGGAGGATATTGCGTGGTTTTAATCGCTTGGTATGGTATGTTTGTCGCGGTGCGAGATTGATTGATTGAGCCTGGGTAAGTATTGAAAGCGAGTGGCTTTAAACAATTTTTACGCCTATTGTGTAAACAATTACTATTCAGACCACGTATTTTGGACCAATGATTTTTATTTTAAAGTAGCGGCTTTGCGAGCATTTATTATGCACTAGCTGTAGCTCGCGACTTCGTCCCCGTCGGATCTATTTCTATTATTATGTTATAGTGAGTCAATCTTAGAAGATAGACATAATATACTGTCGCGTCCTTTTTTTAGATCATTTAAAGAGGAATAATTCTTTCATACATCTTATTTTTGTATCTTGAACCGTTTTCGCAGCGCACGCAAAGTATAAGAATAATTTCTTCCGTTTTTTCCATATTATCCATTATATCTTCGCTCCTATTAGTCGCAGCGTGATGTTATGTAGCCTAAAGCCTTCCTCGATAAATGGTCAATTCAATAAAAAAAGAATTTTTCAATTCGAACCAGTAGATTCTGAGATTAGCGCGTTCAAACAAACAAACAAACTCTTCAGCTTTATATATTAGTATAGATGTATATGTTACAGTTAAAACTAGTAAACAGATAGAACGCTAATTTTATGATGAACTCTAACATCGGTAAGGACAATTTTAACTAACTCGCTTTGGGAAAACGCATTTTGTATTCCAGAAACTAGTTTCAACTGATATTATATTCAGACATTAGTCAATTCTAGTATTAACAATGGCATTAAGTAAAAACTAGTTCTAACTAGGGAAACGCGTTCGATCTACTAACTAGTTTTAACTGTAACATACCTATATACACATAAATCTTAGTCTTGAATCACTCTTTCTCGTAAAAACCGTATGAAAATCGGCTGCGTAGTTTTAAAGATTTAAGCATAGTTAAGGGCAGCCAGAAAACGACTTTGTTTTATACTATGTAGATTTTCTAGATATCTGAACTTTAGTACATATATCTATACTTTAATATATAAAGCTGAAGAGTTTAAGCGAAGCGCTAATCTCAGGAACTACCTACTGGTTCGAATTGAAAAATTATTTTTTATTGAATAAACAATTTATCGAGGAAGGCTTTAGGCTACATAATATCACGCTGTGACTAATAGGAGCGAAAAAATAATGGAAAAAGTAATTATAATCGACGGGGACTGAAGTCGCGAGCAACGGCTAGTATCAAAATAAATATCAAAATGTGTTGGTATACCTATGCATAACTTGATAACAGCTGAACCCATTTACATTATTCTTTTCTAGAATATTCCCGGTTATTCTTCTTAAGCAAAAAAATTCTAGGTCTAGGGTATAAGGTTTCGGGTAAGATAGGTATACCCTAAACGATCGTGCTTACCTAAGCGTTGGGCCAGCTAGAATAATATAAAAATTCTTAACTAATACAACTACTACTACCTCGTAAACGCCTATATCAATTTTAATGAAATACCACCAACATGCAAATATAAAATTTTAGTGCCTAACACTGACAGAAACATGTCCAATATTGTGACACATCCCGGCACCTGTTCAGAGTTACAATCACAAGGAGTTTGTCGTATTTTGTCGATAATGCAGTAATTATAAATAAGTAATGATAATGTTTCAAGGTGCGCTTTAATTGGCCCCGTTCGGAGTAATGCATAAAAAGCGTGTTTTTTCATAGTAGACTAGCTGTTGCCCGCGAATCCGTCTGCGTGGACTTTCATATAAACATTCACTCTTGTAACTCTTTTTTCTAGCTAAAATGTACCCTATATCTTTTCTTAGGCTCTACGCCATCTGTGTACCAAATTTCATTACAATCGGTTCAGTAGTTTTGGCGGGAAAGCGTAATAGACAAACTGACATACAGTTACTTTACCATGTTACGTGTTCTTGAGATCTTTGCATTAGATAATTATGACAATTAAAATATAACCAATTGTTGTCCCTGGTTAGGTTTCTTATGATTAAAATACAGTCTATCTTTCAAGTACTTAAAAATATAATAATTGATAGCAATATTTTAGCTTCAGTCCCTTTAACTTTGTTTGTTTTTTTCATTTTGCCAACTTACTAGATAATAGGTAAACCTCTTTACAGAATAAATAACAAATTCTATATAATAATAACAAAGTTAATGGACCTTCAATGGAATCCACTGCACAGGGGAACCTTTGGAAGCTGTTCAAAAGTGCATTTTATAATGTTAATCAATATTATAATTTTGTATCAAAAAAATACTTAATATTGATCAACCAAGCCAAGCGCCAAATACGTTACCTTCCTAAAAAGGGAACCGAATTATAGCAAATTTACAAAGCAAAATTTTCCACATTTAATTAGGTACCTGCACCATTCACATAATGTCCTTTATAAAAATATTAGACAGATTAACATTAACTATGGCCTCACTTGACTTTAGGTTCAATTAAACAATCTACTTAGTCGAAGGACTCCTAGAAAATAAGAATGAGTCCAAACGTTATTTTTAATAAATAATTTAATAGAAAGAGCTATATAGTTCTGCTTTCTTCTTACATTGAAAAATACTAAGTTAAAAGTCTTCGGATAAAAAGAAGATTTTAAACATGAATATTAGCTATAATAAAGTCTTATACAAGCATTTCTAATAAAATCATCCAAGCACAGATCTATGAGTAAGAAATATAGTGAACCATTTTTTCCGTTCGCTCTGCGCCCGCGCATGATTTCTATCTCCATTTAAGGCAAATCTAAGAATGACTCGTGCGGCATCATGCATGATGTTTTCTTTGTAACTTTACTCTCAGTCTTAACGCTATTTAAATACCATTGATATTGAAAAAATATTCTACGCTCGGCGGGTTTGTTGGTAGTGCTTTGATGAGAGAAAGTCTTGTTATTTTTGCGTAATTTGGTTGAGATTTTTAAGGAAACTTTCAACTCGGTGATTTGTTAAGACTTAAGCCTATAACTATTTAAAGGAACATGTTTAATTGTATCTATTGTATACTTTCCGAATGAGCTGATTTGATTCACTAATTTATAAAGTTGTTTCACCGTTGTGAATCAAATTATTGTGGGTAACGAATCCTTATGCAGGTAATTGTTTACGGGATTGCGGGCGATTGTAGGGCATTTAAATAGATACCACGTTACTATTTTGTATTGTTTTTTCATATTGTAGATATTAAGTGTATAAGATCATTGAATGTAACTATCCTTTAAAAATAAATATATTATTATTATTTTTATCCTCGCGGAATACCGCGCTACCGTAACAGAATTTTCTACTGATAAATAATCAGCTACCGTTTTGGTTAAGAAAAATCGGAAATGTTTACCACCAATGTCCAGACCCATGGGTGTAAAATTCACTAGGAAATTAAGGAGTCATAGAAGGGCCATGAGCTTATTAGATCAGTCTCCAAAGCAATTGCTGACAATGAATATCCTTCATGAGGCTTGATGCTGTAGGTACCAATATTACATTCATCCCTACTAATATTATAAATACGAAAGTAATTCCGTCTGTCTGTTACGTTTTCACGCCAAAACTACTGAACCGATTGTAGTGAAATTTGGTACACAGATGGTCTAGAGTCTGAGAAATTACATAGGCTACTATTTAAGAAGAAAAATAGTTATGAGAGGGATTAAAGTTTATAAGAAAGTCAAGTAGGTACTATAATATGGTTTGGTATCAAGCTATAGCCTTGAATAAATATCATAAGCGCGATTCAGGATTTGTCGCAATAGTGGTGGGTAGAGGTCAACAAAACTAGCCATTAATAGGCGGAACGAATCATCAGCGGTGAGGTCTTTGATGTCCCGGCGGTCGCTTGAAACGGTTCTAGCTAGTAAGAATTAATTGGAGCAATAATTTTTGGGTTCGCTACATTTTTTATTTGGTTCCGTAGGTTAACATGTTTTTGTTACAGATATTATTATACGAGTGATGTAATAATTAAATTGAATTGTGGCTGGAAAAACAAAACAAAACGTCCTTTAAATGTTTTTTGAACATGTTTAAAATGTCAGTTTATACTTTATATGATAACGTATAACAAGTTGTTACTTGTTACTTAGGTAAGTATAATGGCTCTAAAATAGCGATCACTGCCCTTTCAAGATACACATACACACACACACACACACACACACACACACACACACACACACACACACACACACACACACACACACCCTTGGTTCCCTAGTCGTGTTGTCTTTCTCGCACCAATATGTCAATTACGAACGCGATTTTACCGATGCGCAGCTATTCTCGTCCAGCGCTATACATTCGTGACGCGACCTATATCTGTTCATTTATGATAGTTTTCTATGGAACTACAACCCCGAACGAACCAGCCTAATTCACCCTACCACCAATACTTAGAATAAAATAAATAAATAGATAAGACATTATTATAATTGAGTTCTTAATTTTAAATTAAATTTAATTGTATTTTAAAGTAATTTTAAATTGTATTTTTGCATGTTGTGCCGTAGTTATTGAAAACTATGTTGTACAATATTATCATTATTAATTCATTTTTTTTAATGTTTTGTATTTTTGTATTAAAAAGTGTTTGGCCAAATAAATAAATAAATAGACATTTTTAAAATATCCTGCAAGACTATTTGTCATTGAAGGTGACTCAATAAATTGTATCGACCTACACACTGCACCTGTAATCGAAATACTTTAACAATGTTCGCGACTTGAATATAATAAATGAACAACCAATATAAAAGAAAAACTTATTCCACTTCAATCTATTTAATAAGGTCAACTTACCTTTTGAATTCAACAATTTCTCCAATTATATTTATATAACAAAAAAATCTTTAAGCAAACCACCATTTTTGGAAATTGCTCGAAATAAATGTGCCAAATAAATAAAGAAATAGGAGAAACACAGCCTTAATCACCCATTAAATTTCGTAAAGTGTTTTGACATTTCGTTCGAGTTCGCCGTTACAATATATTAAATCAACAAACACCTTTGTACCTACAGTTAATAAATAAATTTAAAAAGAAGATAAAGTACGCTATTAAAGTTAAGTTTTCTTTGTTTGTTTAATCTATGTATAAATAATATAATGGATGACCCTAGCGAGCCCAAATAGGTCTTGTTTAAAGATAACAATATCTACTTCTTATAAAGTTAAGAAGTCGTTTGTTTGTCGTCAACCAGCGCTTTTTTAGAGGAAGGCTTTATGCTATATAACATGGTCGGGCAACGGAGAACTCATGATCAGCCCCTCCTGTTCGTTTGCCCACTTTTAAATTAAAACAAAATGGCGGATCCAGGGGAAGTTGGTTAAAGAACCAAACCTAATTAAACATAGGTAAGCTTATTGATATCTTTTGTAATTCATAAACGTTTAGTTGTATCTATTGTTATCAAAATTAAACTATAAGTTTTGAACTTAACAACGACTGACAAAAGCTAGATCCGCCCTTGATTAGCTCGTTTAATTGTAAAATAAATTTTAACTCTTAGGTTCATCTTCCTAGCAAACTAGATTCAACGTAGGTACTTGTTACTAGTTGTCACTGTTACTTTACAACAAATTATAGTGCAATAGCTTTCAACTTCCTCGAGAGGAACTCTTCGGTGCTACAACTTACTAATCTATATATATAAAAGGAGAAACTGACTGACTGACACACTGACTGACAGACTGACTGACAGACTGACTGACTGACTGACATATCAACGCACAGCCTAAACGGCAAAACGTAGGCACTTGAAATTTGGAAGGGACGTAGCTTAAGTACTCTTGAGGTGCACTAAGAAAGGAATTCCCGAAATTCCCGCGGGAACGGGAATTAGCGGAAAAAATCCTTTTGTATGAAAAATCTAAACCGCATAAGTTAGACGCTTGAAATTTAGCATACAGGTACCTTAGTAAACTTAAATACTAGTTGCAACAGAATATTGCAAAATTCTTACGGGAACAGGAGTTAGCGTGGGTCAAAGTTTATATGAAAATCTACGCGGACGGAGTCGCGGGCAACAGCTAGTATACATAAATGGTCGGCAACCCACTCCACTCCACGTGTGTTGCTGGGCGGCGATGACCACTCGCCTGCTCGTTTGCCCACTATATTATAAAAAAAATACGCGAAATTAATGTATGTTTGTAGCACGTTTTAGCAAAAACCACTAAATTTGTCTGAAGTGCTTTAGGCAGGTAGTTTAGACCCTGAATTAACACATAGTAAACTTTTTAACCTTTGAACTTCGCGTGAAAACCGCTAGGCAGGGTTAGATACATATAAATAAATAAAGAAACTGAAATGTCGATTTATAATTATAAGTACTATAAGAGCGTGCCTTTTAGCGATTCCAATAAAACTTTATAAACACATTGAGTGATCCCATCGACACGCTCGATAACCATTGATTAATTATAACTACATATTATTGTTATTTATTTAACTTATGCGCCAATGTACATTACTAATTAAGAGAGGGCTAACGATATCTTTATGAATAAATAATAGATATAGTGAATTAATGTATTGGGTATGTGTGTGTTTAATCAAATATCAAGTATAATTGACATTTTTAGAATTACATTTTTTGCTATTTGCGTTTTAAATAAAATATTTCTATAATAGGTGACATCGTGATAAGGCAAATGACATAATGGTGTATATACTTATAAATCTATATAAAAGTAGTTATCTATGATACATATATGTTACATATAATATGTATGTCGGATGACCTTTTAGCTGAAACCACGCAACATATAATGATGCATTTTTGCATCGCTCAAATTAGCCCTGTATTATATTTTAAACTTTCTTTTACGATTCTGTCTTTTTAAAAGAACGTATCAAAATATGTTTAGTAGTATGGTACGCGTCACGAATCTTTAGAGCTGAACAAAACCTACAGAGAAGTCAAAAATGTGATGCGTGATCGTCGGGTGCGCGAGCGTTGATTGGTTGTCCCAGTCGTGTTGTCTTTCTCGCACCAATACGTCAATGCGACGAGCGCGATTCTACCGATGCGCAGCTATTCTCGTCCAGCGCTAAACATAAATGACGCGTACTATTCATAGGGACCGACGACTGAAAGCGACTTTGTTAACGGACTTCAAGAATAAGTTCGAAGTTTCTCAATTAGCAAGTGTGTATACTTTTTAATGTTTGTTCGTCGTATAACTTTGTCGTTAGTGGACCGATTTGGATGATACTTTCCTTGTTGGGAAGGTGACATTTTCCCACCAGAAAAATTAACTAATTCGATTGAATTGAAATTTAGGGTCATTGTCTTAAGCTTGTGCTGTACAAATCCGTAGACAGGTCTAAGTGACTAATCGTTCACTTAACAGATTACTAACGAGTAACGTGTTTATTACTCTTTAGATATATTTTAATATAAATAAATATTTT
Organism: Eurema hecabe; assembly: GCA_026213755.1. NCBI lineage: Eukaryota > Metazoa > Arthropoda > Insecta > Lepidoptera > Pieridae > Terias > Terias hecabe. The sequence continues at coordinate 7,132,306 of JADANM010003353.1, forward strand.
CAGAACACTAATAGTCCCACGCTAAACAGAGCTTGTTTTATTACAACTAGATTACGTTTAAATTACATATACAGTAACATAATTTTTCATTTGTAAATACATACATACAATACATAGCAATACAGACCCCAGAAAAATACTACAAATATAATTTTCCGGTGTGAGGATCGAACCCACGACCCTTTGCGTAGAAAGCAGTTGTGTTACCACTGCGCCAAGCGGTCCTTAATTATGTAACAATGACATTAGCTTAATTTAAAAAGTTTGGGGGGTCTATGTTTGGCTGTGGTATCAAAAGCACGTGTTGCTGATTGCCATAACGAAATATCGACCCTCAAGATTGTTTTATCTACAATTACTAGACATTAGCAAAATTTTGGTAATTCAGCTCTTAACCAAGAAGAAGACGAGTATAATAAATAAGTTTTTACGAGAATTAAGAGCTCTTCTTGCTGCTCAAAAACTATTCGGTAGTGACATACAGTTTTTATCGTTTTTTAATATTAAGCTAGTATATTTGCATCTTACTGCTATATTACTGTCGATTATTTAAAAAACAAAAAATATACTCTTTTATAAAAAAAAACATACAATCTAATGTCAAAGATGTCATGGTTTAGTATGTACAATGAATTTTTGTTGAAGGATAGTAGCTTGTCAGGATTTTAAATGTATGTTTGTTGCTGTTTTATGTTATGTTTGGTTTAATACCAAGAGGAAGAAAAAACAAGTTTGGAAAATGTGTAATGGCGCTTTCTTTTCGAATTTCAACCTTTATGTCAGATGGAGTCGACTCGGAAACGGGATTGATTCGAGCCACAAAACAAACCTAACCTAAACAAAAGATAATTGTCCACTACATATATAAGTTGCGCACGAGTTGATTGATTTTATTATGAGGAGCCGTTCCACTAAAACTGTTGCAACGTGACACTTTCTTTGAAATTTTAATTAAGAAATATTTAAATGGTATCTTTGAATTCATTAAGGAATTTCTCATAGGTACTGTTTTCTGGTAAAGGGCTAAGAGTTAGTGAAAAGAATTATATATTTGTATAGCTGTGCCCCGCAGTTTTCACCGCGTGGTTCCCGTTCCCGGGGCAATATCTGGATATAAAGTTTCCTATGTGTTTATCCAGGGTATCACCTATCTACATACCAAATTAGAACGAAATCGGTCTGAGCGTTTTTGCGTTAAACCATAACAAACAAACAACATAAGTACATTCTCACAAAGTAAACATTTATAATATTAGTAGGACAAGATTGACTTAGAACGAACGATCCTAACATACATTTTTTGAAGTCAGTTAACAAACTAGCCTAGAATTCACATGTGTGTGAATTATAACTTTTTGTTAACAAATTATATTATTTATAATATAATTGCAATACAATTTGTCCTCGTATTTGTCAGTTTACAAAATACATACATAGATCAAAACAACAGAAGATTGATGTATGAATGGAGCATTATTTCATTGCTGAACTATTACTTGGCAGTTGAAAACAAATTTGTATAAAACGTGCAATGTATCTTGAAATTATAAAACAATAGCTCTATTAACATAACTACCTTTTCGAATAGCTTTTTTTATAACAATAATAATAAAACGTCTTTATTGTCAAACTAAAAAAAGAAATAGCAAAAGAGTATGTGAACCAAAGGCAGCCTTGTCACTATCAGTAATATCTGACAGGCAAAAAGTTCAGGAAATGCTGAGCTATGGTTTTACTCATTTTTTACGTAGGGTCCTAAGTTAAATTTCATTAAAATCTGCTTAGCTGTTTGTGCGTGTAAGGACAAATCAAAGGTCTATCATACCACCATGAGAGATGCCAATTTTTGACGACCGCTTGGCGGCTGGCGCAGTGGTAGCGAAACTGCTTTCTGCGCGAAGGGTCGCGGGTTCGATCCCCACACCGGAAAAATATATTTAATGTAATTTACATTTGTATTTTTCTGGGGTCTGGGTGTTGCTATGTATTGTATGTACCTATGTATTTACAAAAGAAAAGTATGTATATGTAATTTATTTCGTTATCTAGTTGCCATAACACAAGCTTCTGTTTAGCTTGGAACTAGATGGCGCTGTGTATAAATGTGCTGAAATATTATTATTATTATTATTTCATCTATAAGTCGGTAAGTAAGGGGCATCTGTGAGCTATGTTCCCCTCTTCGCCTTCCTTTATACCCTTTTTAATAAATCCTTCCCTTTTTTATTTTAAAGGAGGTGATCACTCATCATTAGGCGTGCCTCTTGCCGGTTGCTCACCATCACATAAAAGTAATGTTTACACTTTCAAAGTATTAATATATCGAGATATGTCGATTCACTTGGCAGAGAGCAAGCAGACATTTGACCGGTTTTACGATTGAACCGATTCCTGGTAGCGTTGGCAAAAAAAGTGTTACCGATACTATAAAAAAAAATAAAAAAGCGTTTATTGCTACTAAAATACAACTTAAAAACATTATAAAATTAATACATACAAACAGAAACGTAGCAAAAGGCGACATCTCAGCTAATGCTATCCTGAGAGCGATTTCTCAGGATAGCGCTGGTTTTCAGCATTGCATTGTAAACAATAGCAAAGCTAGGCTGTAGCATCTGTTCCTGTCCTATTGAATGTCTGTGTCCTTGCTTATTAATTACTAGGATTGTCTAGAAATTAGTTAAAAACGTTCCGGGTAGCGTTGCATTGGTTATGGTCTGGCGTTTCTCTAACTATCAGGTGTGCGTCCACCTCGTCTCAACGCTTCATTCAAAATAAATATTGATAAACATGTTATTCAAATAGATTTATTTCAATAATTCCTATATTACGACTGTAATTGGAATAAATTACAATTAGGTACGTTACTATAGTACGTTAATATAGGTATTATTGAAAAAAATATATTTTTAATAGTATAGTATGTACTCCTATTTATTTAAGTCAAATAAAAGTCAGATACATTGGCAACTAATTCTTTACCTACCTTTATAATTTACCACTTTTAACTGTTATTTTATTTTAACTAAAAGTATTAAAAAATCAAGAATATTATTTTGATGTTTTTGCCATCAGTACTCGCATATTAACACCAGTATCACTCGCGCGCTCGCAATGTTTTAGCGCTAATTCAGTACGGTCGGCAGACGATAAAGAATAATTTAATACTAAAAATATTTCCTCTTTCACCTGGCTTGTTTTTAAAATATCTTGTTAAGCACGCGACAAGATAAGCTCGTAAGGGACGCACATAAATTATTTTCTTATAATTAATATGTTTTCGTTGGAAGTTTAATGTTAAATGTATGGTACGAAGCAGATTATGAAACTAATATCTATTTTGTTTGCTTCTAGAATGTTATAGAAAAAAGCTTTATTTAAAATGCGCCCCGCGTCTTATACAGGTTTTTCAATATTTAAGTTATATTATATCTAAATATATAAATGCGAAAATAACTCTGTCTGTCTTTCTGTTTTTTTTTTTATATGATAGGGGGCAAACTAGCAGGCGCGTCACCTGATGTAAAGTGATCAGCGCCGCCCATGGGCACTCGCGTTGTCACGAGTGTGTTGCCGGCCTTTCTGTCTTTCCATGATGCTTAAACTACTGAACCGATTAGAAGGATATACGCTACTTTTTTTTAAATCAATCCCCAAAAGGTTGCGCGAGGGATTGAAACTTTTATAATTTTACACTTTCACGGCCAAGCCGCTGAACCGATTGTAATGCAATTTGGTACACCGATGGTCTAGTGCCTGAGATAAAACATAGGCTACTTTTTAACAAGATTTATATTTTCATTTAGTATATAGAAATTATGTAATAGTTATTTAATAATTTTGTAGTCGGTACCAACTAAATGCTACAACAATCTATACAATATCGATTTAACCAAACAAACACCTATCGTTTTACTGACATATTACTTTTTGTGAAAAATATTAATTTTTTGCTTTTTTATTTGAAGTCGGTTTATTTTTGTTTAAATTATTTTATTTTACGATTTTAAGGGGTGAGTGAACCTATCAAGGATGCTTCTACGTCTTCAGCATCAGATCCCTTATGGGTCACAACCCATTTAGGTGTAAAGTCCTCATTAATACAAATTAATCAAGCTCAAACACAACGTAGCTTCTATAAATCGTTGAGGAGTTCCCTTGACTATGTCTGGGTTCCATCATCAGACGTATTCCAGACTACTGAGATTGTAGGGTTGTTGTAAAATACTTAGAAGCGCGCTAGTCACTCCTACAATTTTTGAAAGTTTCCCTCGATTTCTCTGGTTCCCCATCATTAGACCCTGATATCCTTAAAACGGGACCATTTCAGAAGTATCACCTTAATAACAAAAAAAGAATCAACAAAATCGGTTCACAGACCACGAAGTTATGCCCGAACAAACATTAATAAAGCATATTTAAATATATAGACCTACGGTCGAATTAAGAAGCCTCCTTTTTTGAAGTCGATTAAAATTAATCTCGTAATGTATTTAATTATTTCCAGTTCCAATAAACAGTCATTTTGTAATTATAATTAATAACACTTTAAATTCCATACGTGTTCAGTTTAGGCGCGCAACTGTCCGAACTGTCAAATTGACATAATAATACGAAATGAAAATGGGAAGAGAACATTCAACATTCAATAACAACAACAACTACATAAATGGTATCAAAAATGTTATCATAAAAATATTAAGGTATTTGAGACTATTGCTTTGTAGTTTGTTTTTTCAGTCATTTCTTTAGGTACAAGCCTACAAAACCGTATAGGGTTTTGTAGGTCGTACTCATTCATTTTTTTTTGAATCATCTGTTCGGTTACATAAGAAAGCGGCCAAGTGCGAGTCGGACTCGCCCATAAAGGGTTACAAAATATAAAGTTCTTGTAGCTTGTTGTGGCTTTGGTCAATGTTTTAATAATAGTGTTTTAAATAAAAACTAATTATAAGATCTCGTTCAAATCAATTTTCGTTGGAAATTTGTATAGTAATGTACATCATGTACCATTCCCTTATTTTAGAATTTACAAGAGGGACAAATAATAATAAATAATAATAATCAATCTTTTTTTTTCACCACAAATTAAAATAGATAAACAAACCTTACCTTACCTTATATACAATAAGGTACATAACATGCTAAAGAATTTGATGTACAAATGGCGCAAACTATTCAGCTTAGAAAAAATATATTTAAAAAAATCTCAATGTAATTTTTAAAGACCTATCCATTTTGTTTCTAGATCTATTTCTTTCGCTAAGCCTATAGGTATCCTATAAGTCAAAGTAAAAGTCAGCTTCAAAGTCATACATATTTATTCAACTAGGCTACATATAGTAATACTTTTGAATAGTCATCCGCGATTGACTCCTAAACTACTGAACCGATTTTAAATTAAATTTGTACACCGTGTGAGTTTGATCCAAGTTTAAAGATGGGATAGCTTACGAGAAGAAAACTCTATTTCTATATAGTCACCTGGACAGGTTTCCGGAATTTAGGAAATATGATCGAAGACCAGGGAGAGCGTAAGCATCAGGACTTTCACGTCATGGAAGACCGTTTTTAGGCTTTCTGTGATATAAATATGATGTCTGACTATTGTTGGTCTCTTGTACGTAATTTTCCAAAGTCAACACCAGAGTAAAGCTAGTCTTAGTAATGTTTAAGCGTAGTCTTTTAGAACTCAATGATTAATTACTTTTTATTCAAGTTTTTGTAGTAAATACATGTTTTTTTTATAACTACAAGGATGAAACTCAAAAACTAGAGCTTATAAAAATCTTCTCATTATATTTTTGAAAATAGCATACCTATTATATAAATAATAAGCAACTGCTTAAATTTCTTTGGCAACAGATGTGGTCGAAGCTATGTTGATCATGTTTACATTGTAAACTGCCTTTACTTGTAACATATGTAAATAAATTCATGAGTCAACATCGCTTGACCATAATCGATGCAACTCTAGCACGTTATAGTCTCGTTTTAGATAATTACAATCAATAAATACACATAGCACTATACGTATATGGAAAGCAATGTTATATTAACATATTAATTCGCTGGGGAATTTTAATTTTGTATAGTTATGATATTGAAAATACTTTAAGTTGTATTTTTTATACAGCCTTGTCTTTATAAACATTAATTATTTGGGGATTGTTAATGCTTATGGGAAGTCCGTACGTGTGTTTCTGTGTTGGGTTTTAGTTGGTAGAGGAAACATTTAACACGACAACAAAACCTCCTCCGTACGAGGAGGACGTAGTATTCGTACCTATATAAAAAAATCAATAACAGTTTCATCCAAGGCTCCAGTAGTGTTAGTCAGATAATAATAAAAAAAAATAATAATATTAATAATACTTCTTTATTTGAGTAAGATTAAATACATATAAGCCTATGAACCCATAGGCTCCCGAACTAGTGGTAAACTGTATTACAGGAGCCAGTGGCTTCTCCCATTTGAACAAGATGATACATACTCTAATCGAGAAACTATATAAAAAAAGAATATATATATTATATCAAAGAAAAGTGTTTGCGAAATATAAATAATTGCCTTAAGCGTGAGTGTGTGTGTGTGTGTGTGTGTGTTAGCGTGTAAATGTGCGAATACGAGTACATGTGTATGTGTTTGTGTCTGTGTTTTTCGATGCGTCAAGATGGTATAAGCCTATTTGGCAGTCATCAAATTTAAAGCGACAATAAAAAAAATCATATAATTTTGCAATGTTCACTGGCATTAGTTGTTCGAAAATATATTTCTTATTACAATACATGATCTACAACTATGACGATTCAAAAGTGCTACTACACGTAGCCTAGTTGAATCTAGACTAATATATAAAGCTGAAGAGTTTGTTTGTTTGTTTGAACGCGCTAATCTCTGGTTCGAATTTAAAAATTCTTTTTTTATTGAAAAGACAATTTATCGAGGAAGGCTTTAGGCTACATAACATCACGCTGCGACTTATAGGAGCGAAGATATAATGGAAAATGTGGAAAAAACGGGGAAAATTATTCATCTTTGAGGGCTTCCTTAGCGTGCGCTGCGAAAACGGTTCAAGATACAAAAATAATATGTATGAAAGAATTATTCCTCTTTAAATGATCTAAAAAAAAGTCCGCGACAGTATATGTCTATCTTCTAAGATTGACTCACTGTAACATAATAATAGAAATAGATCCGACGGGGACGAAGTCGTTCCTCGTGGTTTAACCCGCGTAGTTCACGTTCTCGGGGCAATACCGGAATGTAAGTTATCCTATCTTTTTAGGTAGATCAAACGACACAGGGTGTGTAATATTAATTTAAAATCGTGTTTTGGAGTCAATCGCTGACAGACAACGTGACACGTAATTTATTTAAATTAAGATTTGATTTAACTTATGGAACTCTAAATACAAAATAAATAGCTTATACAACTCGTTATCAAAATCGCGATTATATTACCGTTTGGATAATTACGCTCACAAAGCTATAAGCTACCTAACGGATCGCGTGCTTATAATTTTATGAATCTATGATTTTTTTAGTCAAGGCTGGGTTTACGTACTGTGTTTGGTCTTGTATTTTGTTTAGATATTTGATTATAAGTATAATGTGTTATTTTTAATGTAGATCTGTTCTCAATGATATTATATAATAGATATGTTATCCCCATACAAATCTAACGAAAAAAGTGTTCCGCACAGATAGAAAAGAAATAAATGATGAAACCAACAATGAAAGAAGAAATAGTTAGTTTTGTCAGTTGCTCGTGAATGCACCGGCAACCAATCACCTAAAGGTAAGACGTCCTAATTAGGATGTTTTTGCGTCGTCAAAATCTTGCGCTTATAACTTATCTATTTAATATACTTGCCTGTCCCTTATGTTTTTTTGTTTGTATTGTTTTTATAATGTATGTTTAGCGCAGTAAGTAAAGAGGTACGTTTAAACATACATACGTTGAAGTATTTACGGCTCCTTTAGCCCGATTACGATAATTTACTTCTTATTAATACTCCTAATTATATTAGTTACTTGAACTTCGTTAATCGTTGAGGTAGGTATATACTAGTATACCCCGGTGTAGCTTAGGATATTATATCTATAAATACTTTTTTTTATACTTAGAAGTGGTGAAACGAGCTGGACGCACTCCTGATGGTAAGAGAAACGCCAGCCCATAGCCAATGCAGTGCTACCGGATGCTCTTTCACTGGAGACCGACTCGGTACCCCCACAGTGCCAGACTTTCAACCGCCTGAACAGTGATGTGCAAACACACTGTGCTCTGGTCTGAAGGGCACTGTAGCCAGCGTGATTTCTGGGCTAATGAGTCTTAACATCTTAAGACTCAAAGTGGGGAGCGTCGATGTAGTGCACCCCTGCCCGGAGCAAAGTTCTGTGTAGCTACATTGGTTATGGGCTGGCGTTTCTCGTACCATCAGGAGGACGTCCAGCTCGTCTCACCACTTCATAGAATAAAAAAAACTGCTCCGATGCTTACCGATGCTTACCAATTTGAGTCACATGATGTTATGACTCAGATGGTTGTAAGAGATACTTCAGAATTTGTAATCTAATATAGCCCCATATAGTCCCAAGCTTAGCAGAGCTTGTATTATGGGAACTAGATAACCGATAAGTTACATATAGCTAATATACTAGCTGTGTCCCGCCTTTTTACCCGCGTAGTTCCCGTTCCCAGGGCAATACCGGGATATAAAGTACCCTATTAGTTAATCCAGGGTTTCAACAATTTACATACCAAATTTCAACTAAATCGGTCCAGCCGTTTTTGCGAGAAAAACATACATTCTCACAAACGTTTACATTTATATTAGTAGGATAGGATTCAAACACATAGTGCATATATAAATGACGGCCTTATCACTAATAAACGATTTCTACCAGACAACCAAGACGTAAAAATACCGTTAACCCTTAATTACTCGCACAAAGAATATTACATAATTGCTCGCATGGGGTCACAGGTGACCCCAAACAGTATGGGTGATTTTTATTATATATAAGTATATATAAGTAAAAGAAACCTTTCTATTATTAAAATGCTTTATTTTTTCAATCATATCTATAAGTAATAATTATGAATTACTCACTAAAAGACAAAAACAAAATAAACAAAAAAAAATATCAGTGAATATCAATTTTGTATTTAGGTATACTGAGATCATCGGTAATACTGTGTTTTTAGGTACTTTCCGAATCTCTCTTCTTGCACTGCTGACAGAATATTTCACAGTGATAATTGCACACAAATCTTGAACATTTATTGCACTTTGTTGGTACTTTGCGATCACATTTCCGCGGGCAGCTATTGCAACATCCACGTTTTGCAGTGGTTGGTGGGACGCGATTTTCTAACTCATGCACTTCCATCAGACGTTTATTTATCACCTTAGGAGTTGCTCTGACTTCATGTCGTCGTTTCTGCTGATTTTGAATTATTTCAACTGAGAATTGATGCAAGAAATTACACCTCACGTGAATACGTGATTTTTGGTATTTACTCGATGTACAAATGAGAGCATTTATGCCTGAATTATTTATCAGATGGACAATGGCCACAGCCATCGTTTGGTTCGCCTCCCATCACTTGTGTGGTACATTGTATGTACCACACAAGTTATCATTGGTGTCCACTCCTCCTTTGGTGCTGTAATAATATGTTATAATATCTGGTTTTTGCTTGTCAGTTGAGGCTGGGTCGATATGAGCTGCATGATGCATGCTTGATGCATTGCCTCTGCCAACCACTGCGCAATTTGCAGTTCTGTCCTACCCATGACTGGCTCTGAGAAAAAAACAAAACTCGTAGTACAACGGAATTTTTGGATGATATCATAGACATAACTTGTAAAAAACATATTTATAACAAACATTAATTCATAATATAGACATAGAGTACAAATATAATTCATAATACACAAGAAA
>JADANM010003353.1:7201058-7231272 GCA_026213755.1 Eurema hecabe
CCAGTACGTTTAAGAAAAAAATATTGTTTAGTTAAATTTTTAATAAATTTTTTTGGTTAAATATTGTTTAGTTTAAAAGTTTAGTTAGTATTGTTAATAATAATAAGAAATAGATAGTAATTGTATTGTGCATGTTGTGTTGTCCTGTAATGTCTTTACAATAAGCTTTTCATCTTTGTATGAATGTTATTTTATAGTGCATTTACTGTTGTAAAGATTGGTGGACAACCTTGTATTAATAAATAAATAAATAAATAATAAATAAATAAATAAACGCGAAGAAATAATATCCATCTCCAACGACAAGAAACCGCTCATAGTAATTACCCTCCCGCCTTTTTGCTATCTTCGGTGTTTGCACATCTGTGTCTATGACATCAGCTTAAAATGATTAATAATTACAAATAATTATACCTATGTAATTCCCACAAATATTGGGGCAAGGCGACATTTTAAATACAATCAACTTTTCACGAATCATTCGCCGAGAACAATGATTCTGCTTTTAATTGCCATCGATAAAAATTATTAATTTATTCTTTTCATACAGAGTATAAATAATAAGGTGTCTATGTGCGTAGTTAATGGTTTAATTTGCAAACAATGATAAATGAAAACAGCGAGGAATGTTTATTTAAAAACATAATATTTTAAGTTAACATAACAGTATTTATTTTTTGCTAATCTCGCCCTGCGGTTTTACCCGCGTAGTTTCTTTTTCCGTGTGAATTTTGGGGTAAACAATATTCTATGTAGTAATTCAGCGTCTATTCCATCTTCAAGCACAACTTCAGTTTTTTTTTTATTCTATGAAGTGGTAAGACGAGCTACTGATGGTAAGAGAAACGCCAGCCCCATAACCAATGTAGTGCTACCCAGAACTTTGCTCCGAGCAGGTACATCATTGACGCTCCCCACTTTGAGTCATATGATGACGCTGGCTACAGTGACCTTCAGACCGGAGTTCATCACTGTTCAGGCGGTTGTACGTCTGGTACTGTAGGGGTACCCACCCATTTGGTCTCCTGTCCACCCCCGGTAAAACAATAAAGTTTTATCCATTCCATAGATTTTGTATGAAAGAATACCAAACATCTATAAAATTTACAAAATTACGTTACGTTCAATAGTGTCCATCCTATGGCTAGTAATGGAGAAGCAATCAAACAAATTCGAAACCAACAATTATCTTTATCTGTCCCTATTTTTGCTGTGCTACTGAAACATATGCGCTTACTTTCCTCTTAATTGTTATAAAGTTATATCGTATGTTGCACATCGATTATTTTTAACGAGTTATATTAATTAGCGAGAGCCTCACTGCCTTTACAAATTATTTATACCTAACTAGATTGTTAAAATGCATAAAAACTGTTTGTTTTTGCGACCGAGTATCATATTACCATGATATTATATTAATCATTTGATTTCATTTAATATTTTAACCAATTTTTTGCAGACTAAATACATCTTATGCAGAAAGGAGAAATATTTTTATGAAATTAATTACGGTACTTATTGGATGTGTTGCTTTTTATATAACAAATTTTACAATACAATTGATCCTTTATTACAATTGGTAAACGTGTCGAAAACTAACCCCAAGCAAAATAATATAAAATATTGGCCTTACAATAATGTTGGGGTCATTTTATCCACAATGGTGGTACACGCGCGCACTAATACGTATTTAGGGTCGATTTAATGGATTGAAGGATTACTGAGCGTTACATTAAGAGCTAAGCGCTTTCTAAGGAATCAATAAAGGTGTCTAATCCCGTGGAACACATTTAGAAAGAAGTTGAATATAAAAGTATGTCCATGTCAAATTATTATAAAGCTTAAGGCCGGCAACAGTCTCATGACATCGCGAGTGCTCATGGGCCGCGCTGATCACTTTCCATCAGGTGACGCACCAGCTCGTTTGCCCCCTCTTATATATATAAAAAAATATTTTGAAGTATGTCTATGTCAAATATGTGTGCTTTTGAATCTTAATTACTGTAGGTACTGATTAAGATGATAATTATTTATTAAAGAACATACACACTGCAATAATTATAAACCACCTTAATCTACTATGATTGAAATTCATATGAAGATTATATGACGAAATGATAAGACAAAAATTTGTATGTATTTGTCTGTTAGCCCTTATAATAGGAACAGGTGCTTTATTATTATTAAATCTGTGTACTTTGTAAGAGATTCTTCTGCTTATAACCGTGTTATTACCAAACATCAGCCTCCAGCCATCTTAATATTGTTTTAATGGTCGGTTGAAAAACGTTCTTCCATTCGTTTTCTAATTCAAAAATTTACTCTTAATATCAATATGGAATTTAAGTCGTGTTAAAAATAAGAACACATAAACAACTAATGATTATTTTATACTGTAATTAGTAAACGCATTGTAGAATTAGCCTTCGATTTATAAATACGATTATAATAAGCAATGTACGTCTGTAAGTCTTTTAACTATTACAATAACTATAATAAATTATTTTTACGCAACTTAATCTACTGAATCTGTTTATATTTTGATTTCACCAATATGACTAGATATAATATTAATTCTTAGTATAAATTTAGCTCTAGATAGTGTTTAGGTCTGACTATTAATTAAAATTGCAGTTTTCAAAGTTATTATAATATGTTTAAAAACGTAATCTTTCACTTAAGCTATTTCGTGTCTTATAGTCATAATAATAAATAGTATAATTGAAAAACAATGTTAAAAACAACTTGTGCGATAAATTCAATAAACCGTAGCTAAATTAATCAGCAAATAGAAATAGATGTATCACAGTACCCTTGCAAGTGAACAATGGAGAATAGCAGGGGTCTTGTACAGGTAGAGATGTCGGACCCCAACATTAACTCCTGTCAAAACACAATACGGCCTTTCAGACCCGACATCGATAGGGCGTAGGGTTAACCATGAAATCGGATTATAGGCACCATTGTGGAATAAATGCCAATTATAATTTAATGTGGTATTACGAAATTGCATTTTAATTATTATATGCGGTTTGAAATTTTGCTATTATTGACAGGTGTTTTATTTTTTATAGAGGGCTTGCTTGTGCTTTAAATAAAAATGTATTTATATACTTATATAAATACATTTTTATTTAAAGCACAAGCACATATACGAAGCGAAAGTTATAGTAAATTTTATTATTAAAACCGATTAGTTATTCTATGACTTATGTTCTACACTACTTTTCATCATCATAAAAGATCATATAACTTTCACAAAATCAAACAACCTTTAACATTTACAAACATTCAATGAAGATAAAAAGTGTTCCGCAGATAATTTTGCAAAAAAAATTCCAGTACTTATCAAATTGACATAAACAGTGCTATCAGAAGCAACATTGTCAGTAATCATGTATGATAATGTAATGTGGTCAATTGCAATGATTTGAGGTAATCATCTAACGACCTGGATCCTAGGGTCAGGGTGATTATTTAAAAGTACTTCATACTGCTTTTGAAAAACTTGACGAAATAATTAACCTAATTTTGAGAACCAACGATACTATTGAAAGTGAAGCTTTGTTAATATTACGTTTAGCATTTTTTTTATTCATTTGAAAATTTTGGAGAAGTTTATCCATCTTCCTAGCACCAATATTACCTACTATACTCGCTGAATATCGCGATATACCTCTGTATTTATATCATACTAAATTTCATTGAAAACGGTAGTATTTTATGTGTGGAAACAGATTGAGTCCCATTGAATTTTCACTATTCAGTCAGTATTAAAGAAGCAAGGAAAGAGATAAAATTCTGTGTCCATAATATCAAAATTATGCTTCCCATATCAAAGACCTTGACTGAATTAGAAATGCGTAGATACGAGAAAAATCAACGGAAAACAGCCATTTTGCCGAAGGCTGGAAGCGATCAAGCGCGAACGATGATATTGGCACACTTAATTTAGCTTGGCACACATGTTCATCCATGTACAACAATAAACATACACGCGACAAACACACCTAACGCATCAGCTTAAGAACCAATTTCGTCTGGACCAAAATCAGCTCTTGTGACGGCGGTTTTCAATTTTTCAGCCTATCTTACATCAGCTAAAGGATTTCAATCATTATGAAACTTGATATAAGGATTGTTATTTAATAATAATGGTCATTACATGAGTACTTGAGTGAAGGTTACGTTTGTACGTAATTAGGCATTTTTTACGAACATACTTATCTAGGATATTGTGAAGATAATTAGCCTTTTTTCCCAGTATTGAAGTAACGGTCAGGGTAATCTTGGCGTTTTCTCTTAAGACGTAATAAGTAAAATTGTTTGCGTTATTATCTTTTTAGTTAGTAGTCTTGGTGTATTTCAAACTAAACCATATTCATATTCGATAAATGTTTGTTTTTGGCGACATGTAAAAATAACACAAATTTGAATTCGGTGGAAATAAGTTTATATTAAGAAGTAAAATATTTTGTTGATGATATGGTCATTACTATTTTAATTTAAAATATATTAATAAGTAGTGTCATCAGGGTAAACTGATAATAAATCTAGTTAGTGCTTTACAAATATAATTCAGATTTATTCAACAATCGTCAACAAGTAAGTTCAAAAAGACTTCTGAATAATGTAAATTAAACGATTAATTACCTTAAAATCCTTTATTCTTTTAATAGATCATCAATATTGCTGTTTTCTGACAACATAATCGAGCAACTGCTGTAATTATCTTCATGTTATAATAATTAATATTTAATTTTCAATTCAGCATCAAAGTTATTACTTTCAGATTCATTAGCTCTTACAATTTAACCTTTATTGGGTTTAAAAATAGAAAAACTCAATTTGCTAATATTTCCTCTAAAATTTTTGTAGTTGTTTCAGCACAGTTATCACGATTGATTATAATCGTTGTACTAGTAGCATCTGAGACGCCATTTATAAACATTATGAATAGTAGCGGTCCTAAAATGCTCCCTTGAAAACTTCTCACGTATCAACAACTAGAACACAAACACGCATGTTTACACATACATACTGAATGCGGCCTTAAAACAAAACCTTCAAATTGGCCTTCACCCCTTCGTCCATTGACCCCACTAATACGTTTATAATTATAGCATACGGGACGGACGCATTTGTAAACATAGGGTCTATGACGTAACCTCTCTGTTGTTAATTTTTTCTCCTAACAGCATCTTTAAATGAAACAAATGATGGGTGGCCGACACCGCGGTCTTTTTATTCTCATTAGCTGATATTAAGAAACAATGTGCTTTTAGCTCTGTTTGTATTTGTATTTCCAAATTATTCTCTCGCGTAGCGGACATCTTTATTGATTTCTGAAGGAATTCCTTGTTACTTATACATATGTATTGTTCTTTTTGCAACATTATTATCTTGGCTGGTAAGTATCTATCTGGTCTGATTCAACTTAATAATTCATTCAGCAAAACAATACTACCCCTTTCCTTAAAGAACTGCTAATTACTGGTTTCTTCTCGATTTTAAATATCCGGACACTTACCTTGAGGCAAACCTGCATATCCTTTCATACCATAAACCATTAACTCAATGGAACACCCATCTCTGACTCCATATTATACGTTACATATACACGTTGCACTTAAAAAACTACGTGAATAGAACGGTATAGAATTTCAAAGAAGCCAAATGATCACACCGCGACGTGCTAAGCCGTCATAACAATTATAGGTGCAAACGAGTCATTGACCAAGGGCAGAGACATTGAATGTGTTCGTGCAGACATGCGACCCAACGAAAACGAATCTTACTGTCACGTCACGAGTAACCCTTTATCTTGCACGCTAATACAGATGGTACGATACGTAGCGTGAACTTCATACTTTCATGCATCTAGTGAGCTATGAACTATGTACCGTAATAGACTAGATAAGTTTCTGTATTCTAATTTGCATCTTAGTACCAAATTGATTGAATGGTCTTATCTATATTTTGAAAACGTTTCTATCGTAAGAAAATTTGTCGTTTCGCGCAAGTCTCATGGAATCGCTTAGTCATTGTAATTTGTAATTTCGAATATGTTAAATATTCTCTTGTTGTCTAATGACTTGTAAATTTAGCTTTATTGACAGTACAGCTAGTCTAGACCAGCTACATACTGTTTTAAATCTAGATTTGAAGATAGACTTTATAGATAGGTCAGTAGGTAACTATTTTACTTGACAATTTTAATATCCAATCAAAATTTAAACACCAAACGGATAATATTTTTGTTAGATATCAAAAAACACTTTAGAGATACTTCAAAATTCATAGTTCATTTTCTCAACACTTAGTGTTTTTGGAGGTAATTTTTAACGAGAAAAAGGGCGTAAAATATAAGTATTTTCAGGATTTATCTTCTCATATTTTCAAATTAACAAGCGTTATATATTATATGTCTGGAAAAATCTTTTAAGAATTTTTATGAGGGCTAAGTTACAAGAAATATTTTTTTTATCTATTCAGTAATATAACATCAAGCATTGTTCAACCACAAAATGAAAGGTCAACGAGCTCACACCTAAATGCTTACACAAAAATTTTAGGCGCCTTCGAATGATCTGATTCAAAAACAAAAGCACCAAATAGTTCTCATGTTTAAAGCTAATTTAGTGTAATTTTTACGTCTGATGAACATTTAATCGGCGTGCTTTCTTATCGTTTATTTAACGGGGCTTGAAACGTTTTTTCCTTTCAAGGCATCAAGTTAAAGACAGATCTAGATAGTTATCTATAGTAATATAATAAGGAGGGTTCGTTGTTTGAACTTGGCGATGTCTGTATATTCACATTGTATTTAATAACGTTTTATATCGTTATGGAAATGAAACATGAATAATATAAACCATCAAGCTAACCTATAAGCTCTTCCTGAGAGCCATTGATAAAGCTGACAAACTTGAAAATAATATAATCTATATCAGCTTTTTTTTGAAATTGGTGTTAGCAAACATTGTGTTCTATCCACATGAGTGACATGAGTGACAGAAAATAACAAGAACAACAAATTTATAAATTTCCTAGGAAATTTATAAACCTTCATAGGAATTCTTAACGAGAGATAAATGGTATTATTTTCGTAAATTTAAAAACTTACCGAACTCACGTAAAATAATAAGTAACCAATAACAAACGCCATGTGTGCTCTGATTGATTCAATATCTGTCAACATCATCCAATCAAAGAGCAGTATGTTATTTTCCTTATTAAAAAAACCGTTAAATTAAAAAGCACTTCTATGATTGATCGAACCATTTAGAACCTTACGATATATTCGCAAGTTGTTAGTTGTTAGTTGTTTCCTAGGAAATTTATAAATTTGCTGTTCTTGCAATTTTCTGGTGACATATATACATAGCATAGATTTTTGCCATTTTCATTATAAGTAATTTTACTCTTATGACAAAGTACCTACTCTTTTTTAGACAGACCAACGAATTTTTAAGAAGTCTAGCCTTACAACCTACTCTTATTCAGTTGCCAACAACAATAAAAAATTACCCTTCCGTGCTCCATTAGTATGGCTATAAAGCATCTGATCTATACAGAGCTTGCTTCTGTACCATCAAAGCTTTCGCTTAACTCAGGACTCGTGACTAATGCCTATAGCCGATACCCACAATGAATTACTAGCTAGTAGATGACAGATTACGTATATACATTACACACCACGATTATAACTTAATCGAGTTACAATTTATAGAAATAATCGGTGTTGATTTATTGATTAGTTGCTTATGGGTGCTGGGTAAATTTGTGCTCTATGACTTTGGGGATATGATTGTTTTTTGATAGTTCTAAAATGTGTATAAGTATAATTTGTATCGGAATATTATCAAAGAGTCGATACTTTGAATAAATCAACAAAAACGACGGGCGGCTATGAGTTATGTCCAAATGTATGCGGTCATTGAGAACAGAGAAAGCCAATGGAGTCGTTGTCTATTGTCTATTTGTATATTATAACTTAAAGAAGTATGTTTACATGGTACATGGCCACTTAATAGTTCTAACTTAAAGATGTTTTTAGCATTAAGCGTTCTTTCTTATTAAATACTAAAAGGATATTTTTTTATTAAATTTTATACAACATTGCATTTATTGTTTTTACCCTTCTTTAAAATAAAAAGAAGACGGAAAATATGATAGACACTAGACAGAAGTTTTTCCTAATAAAGTTTTAATTTAAGGAAATTAAAAATCACCTATATAATCTTGTAATCTTGTAAAATGTAAATTATAAAAATCATATTATGCCTATTCCTGTTTATTAATAAAAATAACATAACGACTCCACAGCACCTCTGTTCTGAACTAATTCGTGCTTAGCTATGCGAGATGTGAACACAAATTAACAAAAACAAATACATTTTGTATAATTTAAGTGTGCTTTAGTACCTCATGTTAATTGAAATAGATCACCGTTGGGTTTCGTGATACACTTGTATGTTATCGTTCAAATTCTATGATATATGAGAAAGGCTTAATTATAGTTTGTTTGATTATTTTTAAGGTAATATTTTGAGGTTATATTGACTTATTAAGATGAGGTTTAATTACGAGTTAGTTTAATTATTTATAAGGTAATATATTGATTAAGGTACTTTGGTATTTTGGTATCTCAAGGACTTATAAGGCACCTACTTATGTACGTGTTACGGTACTTAATCTTTTCGTCTTAAACGTGTTAACGAATCAATTATTATTAGAAAATGTTTATGCGGGTTTTGTAATAGATACCTATGCTGAATTCTTTAGGAACATAATTTGGTGTGAAGCAATTGTCAGTATTATATAGATATAATATGTATATGAGCTAAGAAGCTAACGTAATCATCAAGTTAAAATTTAAATGTTTTATTTATCAAACGTGATGTTATTCTTCAACATATTATTTTCCACCTTGCTATAATATTTTATCCTCTACCAATGTTTGCCTGGAAGAAATGGCTCTTAGTTTTGATGGAAATTGTTTATTAGTTAAGGTTTTACAACATTATTAAAAAATGTGTTACTTTAAGATACGTTCGAATATAATACTCGTATAATTTAATCTTAATTAAGCATTAATTGATTAAAAATCTTTTGGTTGCAGCATCAAGCCGCCAACCAAAGACGGGGTTACAAAAAGCAACCCGAGCAAGCGTCACCGCGAGCGACTCAACGCCGAGCTGGACACATTGGCATCCTTGCTGCCATTCGAGCAGAACATCCTTAGCAAGCTGGACCGTCTCTCCATACTGCGCTTGTCTGTTAGCTACCTGCGCACCAAGAGCTACTTCCAAGGTAAGTGTAAGTACAAAGCAAACCCGGGAATAGCAATCCAGGCAAGGCACCCGGAGCTAAGCTAACTAAGCTGGGCAACCTGGGCAAGGCAACCCGGGCAAAGTAACCTGGGCAAGGCAACCCGGTCAAGGCAACCTAGGCAAGTGAGGCAACCTTTGTGGTGGAAGATTCTTCTTCCAATCCAAAGCAAGGATCCCACTTAACCGTTTAATTTTGATTATTGCTTATCCATGGATGGAGGTCGCATACCACCAGGCGAACCTTCTGTTCAGTTGACCATCATCATATACATTAATGGTTTTGGTTAACAAACAAGCAGACATAGATACTTTTCTCGTATAACATTAGCTACTAGAAGTTATATATAACTGAAGATGAAGAAAACTAATCTCATTTACCACTGTTTCATACAGTATCAGTTTCTTATGAATGTGGAGTGCGCCGCATATTTCAATGTCAGTCGATTTTATGCGGCGTATATTAATAATATTTCAGACGAGACTCGATTCTCGCTACGAAATCGATATCCAGTCGAGTCACCGAGTTTTAAGTTATCACTGCGAGCGGTCATCACGAATCTAATTGCTTCACGATAAATATAATAAATTAATAAAAAAACACTTTATTGATTTAAATAATTAGGTACATAGATATCGCACATAAAAGTTGTCAGTTTTAAAAATTTCGTTTCTAGGCGTTCTAAAAAGCGAAATCTTCCAGGCAAATTTGGCAATAAAAAAATATTTTAAAAAATACCTAAAGTTTAATAATATAATAAAGAGTCATAATATGGATGGACAGACATACATTCAAATGATTAATGAAAAAAACATACGTCGTACAAAGATTTTTTCATATTCTTTTTGAGTGAAATATACTGGACACATACAACTTTATACGTCTGGACTAATTATATCGTATATAATAGTATTTTGGTTTCATGTGTTTCGTTTTTTCAAACATTTTGACATGCGCTGATTTTCAGCAGGGTCCGATGTACTATGACAATAAATTGTAAATAGATTAAAGTAGTAATATAAAAAACATTTCTATTGTGGAGATATTTTCTATCTGCTTGAAAAAGTGTTCTATTTTTTATGTACAGGCAACATTATACCTATGAATAGACGTCCAAACGCTGCCAAGAACGGTTTTATCATCAGATCTATTGATTATAGCATTTCCTGCAGTTATTTTTAGAAACTAGTGCTATTTAAATTTTAATTTTTTTATAATACTCGTGAGATTAAGATTGTGGTAGAGAACTATGACGATTCAAAATTGTACTTTGATTTTGCATATTTTTTAAAAGCACGTCAACAGTCAACTTAAAAAAAATCGATAATCGTGTTATTTTAATAAATATTTTTTATTTACAAATAGCTATTTTTGTACCTCGACTTAATGGGGTTTAGATTGGTTCAAATAAATATCAAAAATATAGTACAGCAATGGTATCTCATTAGTAAAGACTTCTGCGAGAGATACTTCATGACCGTACGAGATTTCCTACCGCAAAAAAACTAAATACTATATCTTAAAACTAGCCCCTAACAAGAAATTCCAAAGTTTCATTGATTAGACATAACCAGAACAGTGTAGGTTATAATTGATCGCGTAAATCTTGCCTGCTTAGCATACAGTGCATGAGTTATTGGGTCTCTTTATAATTTTATATCTGAGTCGAATATAAAAAACAGTAGGGGGCGATCTGGGTTGGTATTAGCGAGTGGAAAAGTGCTTTTAAACCAAAAATTTGTTTAAATTTTAATTTGGTTAATATACCAATAAATGCATTGAAGGCCATTTAGATTTGTTTGGAATTCGATGTTATTCTTTCGTATCTAGTTATTTAATTAATTGTGGTTGATAATTTATAAACTATTTATAAAGAGACTGCAACATATAGAGAAAAATTGCTAGAAACGTACTTTACATAAGACAGTAGTCGCAGTTAAAATTATGTACCTATTTGTTACCTTAGAAAACCTTAGTAGCATAATAAAAAAAAGAAATTTCTTTCGCATTCCGTACTCGATAGTACCATAAAAATATCGATAATTCTAATTAAATCGATTGTTGAAGCATCGATTACAAGTCGGAGCGCCGTAAAGATTTCGCCGGCACTCCGCGGGACCCCGATAGGTATTTTATGAAATATTTAAATTCGATACCGCAGTAGCCTGCCCGTAAACCACTCTCCACAGAACTTGTAGCAATCGATTTATGGTTCTGTTCGAGTAATGTGCGATAATTGGGTTACGCTGGTAACCGGTATGACGATCAAAAAAACAGTATTTTGGTTTCAATTTTTTTTTTCAAAGACAAAAGTATCTGTGTTCAATGCGGCTACATAAAGTAACACTTTTGAATAGTCATCGCCAGTTTCTACAGAGAAGATTTTTATGCAAGGTGGCTTCTTTTTAAATTTCTTCTACTTCGTACAATTAGTCTAGTAAGATGTATTGTAAATGTAGTAAATGAAATAATATTCCTTAAAAGCCAAAGCCAAGCCAAGCCAAAAATTAGTAATAATAAAGACTCATCAGCTCGTTTGTTCTTACCTTATACATAAAAAAAAACCTAAGAGTAGATTTTAGATTATCACGCCATAACTCCTAATTTGATTTCGATAAAATTTGATAAAGATATAGTTTAAGATCTGCCAAATCACATAGGCTATTTTAGTTTATCGTTAAAGAAACGTATTTAAATATGATTAAATACGGGTTAAAATATGACGTGCAAATTCGATATTGCCTAATAAAACATGAGTCTTTGTATATAAATACTTTATATAGAATATTAACTAGTATTATATATACTAGAGTAACTTTGTCTGTCTGTTATTGACAACTGCTTTCTGCGCCTAATGTTGTACGTTCGATCCCTACACTGGAAAAATACATTACAAATTTACTATTATATCTATCTGCGTACTAGTAACTTGCTATGTAATATATGTAATATGTATGCATTAAAAAAGAAAAACCTTGTAAATAATATATCCATTATCTCATTGCCACAACACAAGCTCTGCTAAGAATGAAACTATATGGCACTTTAAAATAAGCGTCTTGAAGTATTATTGTAGGTAAACTAGCCGTTGCTCGCGACTTCATCCCCGTCGATCTCTTTTGCCATTATTTCTTCGCTCCTATAGGCGCAGCGTGATGTTTCGTAGCCTAAAGCCTTCCTTGATAAATTGTCTATTATTCATAAAAAAACAATTTTTAATTCGAACCAGTAGTTTCTGAGATTAGCGCGTTCAAACGAACAAACTCTTCAGCTTTATATATTAGTATAGATATAGGTAAGCCCAATAACCCCTTTATCTACTAAATATATGTAGTATCTAGTAAGTATATATTATATATGTACAACAGATGAACAATATTCAAACAATATTTACGTAAATCCATAGTAAAAGAAAAACATACAATTTTTATTGAGTAAACTGTATTTTCTGTGCCAGCCTCAGCGAGGCACGGAAGGAACCCTATCGATCTATGCTAATGCCTTACAACGATTTATTGATGCAACCCTATGGGAAATATGTATGGCAACTCTATATAATGTTAAGCCTTTAATCGTATGTAACTAAAGAGTTTCTTTGAAAGAGGTTTTATAATTACTTCTCGTGAATATCCATGCGAAACCGGGACGAGCGGCTAGTAAATTAATATACGTATTAAAACTAAGAAATTATAGTTATATTAAAATACTCTTTACATAAGTATTGAAACAATAAGGCAGTAAATTTATAAATATGTTCTTTAACGCCCTATTTTTATTAATAACCATCTTCATTTCGAAACTAAATAGCATACATTATTATAGTTGAGTTATGAAAACAAATTACTATACCATACAACGAAAAAAAAAATTTTTTTGTTATGAACTTTCTAAAAAAACGCCTTCCATAATCCAAAAGCAAGTCGATTTTAAAGCTAAGTTATCGGTATATATAATCAAGTTCACTGAAGTAAAAACAATGAGCAGCTTGATGGATTATGGGGCTTGTCCAGGAATATTGTTTTCCGACCGCTGCTCGGAAAATACACTAATTTGTCACTTCGCGATCGAGGCTATTAACGAAAATGCAACTCAGCTTTTTTAACGTGACTGTGTTATATGTTATACTACAATATATTATACTAACTTTTACCCACATTTTCGCTCGCATTGAATGTAAAATAGAATCTCTCTTATGCGGTATTTTCGATGAATTACGACTTGGGGTACAAGAAGAGAGTACATCTTTTTAAAAGGTCGGCCCCACTCCAGAGTTGTCAAGCTCTGCGAGTGTTGATGGGCGGCGATGACCACTTACCATCAGGTGGCTCGCCTGCTCGTATGCCCCCTGTGTTATATAAAAAAGTAGCCTTGTATTTCCTCTAAGAACATGTGTACAAAAATTCATGGTTATCGGTCCAGTAGTATATATTAATGTATCGGAAATATACAAAAGCTTTCATTTTTAATTATTCGAACAAAACTATCTAAAATAGCACTGTCATATCAAGTCTTTCACAAACGAAATGCTAACTCGCTATAATAATATTTGTACAAACGAATCGATTATAAATAAACATTTCAAACAAAATTACGACTTTCGCGTTTCGTTAAGCAACTAATATAACTCCTCAATAGATCTGTATCGAGATTAGCGCGTACTCATTTTAATTGCAACCATGGCAACGAAATGAATAATAAAATAAATAAACAAAACATTATAATCATTAAAAATATAAAAAATCAACTATAAAGGTGTTTCACCCGTTATCAGATCAATTATACGAGCCGGCCACCGTCTCACGCGATCTTCGACCTTAATAGAGCTTTTTTAAAGGCGAAAAATGCTTAATCCTCTATTGAGGTTACGTCGTTATTAAATTAAAACGCGGGCTCTTGTTTTTAATTCAACGACGAATGACAAGCGATATTATTTTCAAGAAAATGGAAAGCTTTTATGATATTGCTGAATATTTCGTTGACATGTTGGAGTGAACGTGTTTTTGGGAAAGATTTGAGTCTTTGACGCCGTTTTAGTTAAATAATAGTTTTTTTTTTGTTAATTAATTATATTTTTATCTTTCTTTTGTCTTGTCGTTTTTGTTTAGCCAGGCAACAGACAAGGACAGTCGAAAAGTTAGGTTCTTAATTAATGGGTTATAAGGTTTTATAAAAACGATATTGGTAATTGATTCAATTGGAACTATGAATCCAGTTAGTATGAATCATTTATTGATATAATCAAAGGGATGTTTGCGAAAATTAATTTTAAAATGTAAGGGATTTTCACTTTCGACACATTATTGGAATGAAAACAATTCAAACGATTTATAAATAATTAAAATAGACCCAGGCCTTTATCTGTTCCTATAGTATAGTCAACGAATACAGTCTTAAAAAATCTTGGCGTTTTAGAGAATGTGTGAATTTGATCAAAATCGATTCAGTGACTTTCTTATACGAAACAAACAACCTCATTCAATATTAATTTAATATCTGTGCTTCTTCTATATAAGAAAATGTGGATAAAACTTAAACTCTACAATAAGGAACGTTCTAAGTTATATAAAGTTAAAACAAACTCAAAGAATAAGTAACCAAGTAACTCGACCAAGCTTAAGTGATTAAAGGTTTATAATCGCTTAAAGCTAACTTGAATGCTTAACGACTAACAGCTCGTAAAGCACACGCTATAGTGGTACGTATTGACCGGACATACAGGATGCTTTTATTTGCATTACTTTTTTTTAATATTTTTATGCTAAAAATCTTTAAGCCTGAAAAGTGAACAAACCAATAAGATAGCTTTAAATCAAGAAGACTGACTTCAAATGCCAATGTTATTCCGATGTTGATCCGAGTAGGCAAATATATTCAGGAGTTTTTACGTAAAATAATTATAAATATCCCTATATCCTTGTAGTTTTGCAATTATATTATAAGACCTATGTATTTTTTTTTACTTTACCCTTAGTTATAAATATATTACCGGTGAGATGGCCTTTGTTTCTTAAATATTATATTTAGTTCCATTAACAAGTGACAGTACAAAGTATAACTTATATGGCTTAAGTTATAAGTTATACACTATGAAGCTTGAGGTGTTAAAAACCAAACTACACAATTAAAAGCCTATCTAAATCGCAATTATATGTTACAAAGGCATTTGTATCAAATAAAATGTAAATGGTTTCAGTACACCCTGTAAGCGTTAGGGCGGGCGGGCGGCCGCCTTTATATACTAGAAGTCTTTGTTCGATACTATGTGCTTTTCATATAAGCAGACTTCGCTTGAAGTCTATTTTTATCTTACACTTCAAACCACACCAAAACCTTCATAAATAATTTTATAATATTATAAGAGATTAATTTTCAATTCAAGGCTCAATTTTGTTGACAGTCATGTATCTTAAAAACAATTAACTAAAAAATTAAGCCACAATGGCTTTTATATTTACTTTCAAAGTCTAGAAAACTGTATTCACTTCGTTTTTTAATCTGTCTGTTCGTCCGGATCTCTTTATCTCATCTTCTGACAGTCACCTCCTGAAAAGTTAGTTAATAAAAAATAATGTACAACTATAGAATAATTCAAATGTCTCCTTTTTAAAAATTAAAATTGATACAATTTATGATTGATTAATCTTGATCCTTGTTATGGTAATATTAACTTAAATCAAGTATCAAATCTATTAAATCCTACTAAACTGTACTATATCAATTATGCACAATTACAGATCATTATATATGTATTTGCAATCCATAAACCCAGTAAATGATTGATTACATAAACTTATAAATAGCTCCAATAAAAGTGCATATCACAAAATTCTCAAACCCAGCCAATGGGGTGCGTACGATGGGGTATCCCTTAAATTACGGAGGGTTGAAATTCGCCGACGGGCGGGGGTAGAAACAACCCTTAATGGCGCGATCGCGTGACAGAATTTCGGCAGTGACCCAACTTGTACGTTGAAAGTGAAAATATTTATTTGGAGCTGTTAAAACGCTATTTATAAACGAATTTTAAAAGTTAAGTTGCTTTATATTTGTTGTTATTTTGTTATACGAATAAACCGAGACATTCAAATGACGGTGAATTAGCTATAAGTAAGCTGTGTAATATTTAGTTTTATCGTAAAAAATGCACTTCATATTAATCCCACAATTCAAAAAATTATGGGAATTAACATAAAGTAATAACAAGCTTTTTTCTTACGTCTTTAAGAAACTGTCATATTTAAAAAGAAAACTACGCTATTTTTTAATTTCGAACATTGTTTTAAAGTGCTCTTTTCTTTTGCTGAATCAATTCGCAATTATGATGAGCTAACAGATAAATATACTGTTTCTTTTCTTCTTACGTGTATCGAAAACAATAACCTGTTTTTTACGGTTATAATATAAACAGCTGATATAAAATAATTGTAATTATTATATTTCACTCTAGCTATCGAGGTGTTTACAGCTCTATATAATTCGCAGTTCGCTCTAGTCTCCTTGGAAAATTTTATTATATCCAAATTGTGAACAATATTTTCGTAAATATTTTGGGCTCGACTTGTTTGTGTTTTGTTTCGCTAACAAATAAGTATTCAAATGAATCTCTCGCAACGAGCTCAGTCGATTATTCGTTTTGATTTTCATTTGTTTGTTAAAAGTATAATTAGAAAAAATTACGAACCGAACAGCAAGAGACGTTATTTTGAAGCAAAAGGGTTCCATTTGTACTTATTTTTATGACTTTTTGGTAAAATAATGTAAAGCATAGTTTCTCAATAGAAACCCAAAATATTACTGTATATATTTCGAATAGTTTTATGGGCTTACAAATAGAATTTTGTACATACTATTATTTTGGTATTTTAGTTTATTATGGTATTTTATTTTATTCTAGTAAATGTAAGATGTTTATGCAAGAAACCACGTATTCTTTAAGTCCATTTTTATTCTGCTGTCATTCGAGTATACCTATACCTTAATAGCTTCACTGTACAAATATTTATTAGACAAAAAAAATCCTTTGTCACAAAAACCAAGCTCAAATAGCTATTTTTAATTAGCCTGCGTTATTTTATGAAAAACCCTGACAGGCTTTTTATATTAACTGTATAGTGAAAAGGCATACATAAAATTAATATTTCAAAGCGGTGTGGTTTTCACTCTGATTACCATAAACTCATTAGGCGCAAAGTGTCACATAAATTATTTTAATATTTCGTTATAAAACATTATCTATCCAACCCTCGTAACGAGGTCATTTTTTGTGGACATTAAATTATTTAATGGGTTATAAAGTTTTGTGTAAACGGAATAAATAATAAGGAAAATATTACGAAAAAATAATTAATTACAATATTTCATTAGAGATGTAATATTTTGAATATTTTTTTTATTCTATGAAGTGATGAGACGAGCTGGACGCCCTCCTGATAGTAAGAGAAACGCCAGCCCATAACCAATGTAGTGCTACCCAGAACTTTGAGTCATAAGATGTTAAGACTCAGTAGCCCAGTAATCACGCTGGCTACAGTGCCCTTACGACCGGAGCACAGTGACATTTACACATCACTGTTCAGGCGGCTAAATGTCTGGCAATGTGGGGGTACCCACCTAGTCGGTCTCCTGCAAAAGAGATACCCCCGTTAAATATTATTAATGCATGCTGTAAAAGTAATGGATGTATGCCTCTGTGAACCAGTGATAGCTTTACAAACATACAAACTGAAAGTTACTCCTCTATTTTTAAAGTAATTAAATTTTTTTAACGATTATCAAAAGTCAATAACGTCTTTACTGTATTAGGCTACGTTTAGTAACACTTTTGAGTCGTTACAGTACGACAAAATAAATGTATACATGTCACCATTAAAAAATCATATTACTCACCATTTGTTGTGTTAATTCTAATAATACTATTTTTCCCCGCATGAATGGATATTTTATAATACAAGTAAACCTACCTCTTGAGTAGAACAGAAGAAAGCGACTTTATTTTATACTATGTCATGAAGTATCATTAAATATATCATAGAAGGATAGTGATATTCAAAACGAAGACGAATAATACTAAGTATAGTATCACAATTTACTTGCTTAAGAATTTTAACAACAATATTTCTCTTTAGAATAGTTTTAATTGAAACAAACTAACCGTTTATATGAAGCATACGTCTATATAAAGTGGGTACAGTTGACTACAAACGTAAATTAATAAAGTAAAAATTACATATAATGAAAAAATATATATACTACTCGTAGACGTATAGACTGATAGTCCCTTAACAATCGGTCCGCCGTAAGTAAAGCGAAAACTGTATAATTATATTATATGTACTATAAGTGTAAAAACACGTTCAAGCAAGTATGCACAAGACATACAAGATTTTATTAATATAAGATACATCTTTTTTTAATAACTTAATATTGAGCGTAGTTTAAATACTGCTGCAGGTGACTGTACTAACTGAATTAGCGCAGTCGAGCACCGTGACTGTACCACTGCCTCACATAGATAGCATCGCATTTTCTCTTATAAGCTGAAAAATTACACTACGTTATAAAATACAGTGTCCAGACTAGAAAGTGTAACTGCTTAATTATATTTGCAGGAACAATCTGTTACAGTCGCTTGATATTGGGTAAAACGGATCTGTGATTTAAAGGTTATTTGATTTAAACAAAATGGTGTAAAAATTCAGAGTACAAAAATGACGGGGTGTTGTGAATTTGACGTGTGTGTAAATGTGTATGTATCTGTCTGGCGGTAACATCGTAGATCATCGTAGATACGATTTTAACGGGGTTCATTTTGTTTGAAAGGTATATCAGTCGAGAGTGTTCTTAGTTTGGGGGAAATCGGTTTAGGTCATCAGGTTTATTACGTATGACAGGAATGTTACACGCTCAGTTTGCTTGCTTTTTTGGTCGGGGGTTTATTTATTTTGTACAATTACTCTATGTAACTGAGTATAAGCTTCGTCTGAAGTGACTACCTCCGGTCATATACAGCAGCAAAGATCAGTTCCTCGCTTACCAACCTTTAAAATAGGAAAAAGGAAGGATTTGTGACACAAGGTGATTAGGAGAGAATGAAGGGATAATAGCCACCAGTGCGCTCCTATTTACCTAACGAATCCCAATGACACCTCTATAGAGATACCATTAATTGACGTTGGCTTTCTGTAGGACGGTGTTACCACCCAATTTATCCCACAAAATACTATATTATAAGTTATAAGTTACCCAACTTGTGAAGGTATCGAATTAACGTTTTAAGCCCTGTATTAAAATCTAAGCTTAGCCGGTCAAAAAGCTACATTTCCAATTGAGGCTATAAATATTTTTTAAATTCCATCCATACCCCTTTATGTGACAATTTTAAATTTCGCCTATTACATAATAAGGTTTTCAACAAAAACTGTTCGTTCAAACTACAGTAACCGCTTCCGATGACCAATACACGATCGATCAATTCGATCACTTATCTTAATTCTCCGTCATTATCCCATTAACCAGGGCTATTGTCACCCATTAGGCAGGTGCCAACCGATGAATTACTTCGATAAATCAATTTTTATATTTCATTACACGTCGCTATAAAACATCAGTTTAAATATATTTTTAAAAGAAGGTTTATAAAAAGTGTCTATATTACTTTTCGTTTAAAAACTAGGCATATACATTATACATACTCAATCAGATATACAAAAATAAACGTTAAAATGTATGAATTGAATACTTTAGATTTATCTCTATAGTATTAAACTAAATAATTGTAACACGCATATAGAATTTTGTTACGGAAACTAAAAAAAAATAATAAATACTCCTTTTGATATACAAATACACTAATGTATTTTAATACAACTTATTATATAATCTAGACGCTAGGTTGCATCATCCTATTTATGTAAAAAGCACGAAAGTTCGTAAGGATATATTTAAGTAAGTCTTCTATCTTCTAATAACTTCTTTCACGCAAAAAGCATTAAATGGATAGGTTAGTAGTAATACATAGGATAATTTCATCCCAGTATTGGTAAACGAAAATGACGCCATTAAAGCCCTGCTTGGCTAGTACATAAATTTATATCGTCAAATCGATACCCTAAATTTAAGTTATTTGTAGAACAAATAACTTATAAATAAAAAAGTCCACAATATCCCAACAACACACGTTCTATACCAACAACTGTGACATATAGTATAGTATAATTGTTGATTTCTCTCGGCATGCGCTTTCCACAATAATTACTCACCAACAAATCGAAAGCAAGCGTCGATCGAACTGTAATTGGAATACATAAAATTCCTGTATTATTAATTACTAGCTAATAATATGCCTGTTTATTGTATTGGCGATAATTATGGTAATTGTTACTGAGAATTGGTCTTTCTCTGTTGGGAGTATCGTTGTTAGTTGATCGTATTATGTTGACTTTATTCTGACGTCATTTGTTAGTTGTGTTTTTAGGAGTTTATAGGAATTTAGTTAGTTTTATTTTTTGTTCGAATGGAAAGATATATGTTGTGAAATATATTATATCTATATTCAGTGTCTGTAGTCTGTATTTTCACTCGTAAAGCGTTTGTTATTATGATTGAAAAACACTGACAGACGTCACTGTCAGACTGACACTGATTGTCCGAAATTTTATAAAATCCATTTTAAAAAATCTTAAATCTTTTTAAACCACTCACAGTCAATACATACCTTGAATTAATTATTAATAGTTACAAAATATTATTCATTATTTCAACTTATTTTTCTACCTATTGTTTTTTTGTCGTATTATAGATAGCCTGGAAGATATAATATTATAGTGATAAGGTCATATTTTATTGTATTATTCATATACATACTTAAAGAAGAATAAATAATTGGAAAGCAAAAAGCACTATAATAAATCGGCTGGACACGTTTTGATTGTGATCGACGCCCGCTAATGAGAATAAAGTGCAGCCCCGCGGCGCTGCTTGCATTTATTTGAATGTACTTAACTAGTCTAAGTTAGTTCGTCATGTCATTGCAAATGAGACAGGTTTTTAGCTTTTTTTGGATGGTAAGCGACTTCTGTTTATCAATAGTCGCTAAGCTAGCATTAGATAACGCAGCTTTTTGAATTTTTTGGGGGCAGGGTGGACCGCCCCTTATGGGCTCAACGGCATAACTCTTTAACTAACAAATTTTCAAGAAAAGCTTACCGTATATACACAGTTTTAAGTAAAACCAATAAAAATTTGAACCAAGATCTCATTTATACAATACTAGCTGTTGCCCGCGACTCCGTCCTCGTGGACTTTTATATAAATGTTGATCCCCCCCCTTCACCCTTATTTATATATACCTACTTATATATTAAACCTTTTTTCCATTAAAAATTAGCCTATGTTCTCTCTCTTAGGCCATCTCTATAGCATCTGTGTACCAAATTTCGTTCTAATCGGTTCAGTAGTTTTAGGGTGATGGAAAGAGGGACTGATAGACAGAGTTACTTTCGCATTTATAACAATATTAAGTATGGACCATAATTCAAACGATATTGAATGGTAATAAAATGTTTAGAATGTGCTGAATTAAAATTCCTGTCGAGCCTAGGTATATTACAAACTGCCGAGGCAAATTATCATAAGTAAATTGATGATAAAACGTATTGTTTAGGATAAATAGTGTTCATTCAATGTTAATTTTATATTACCGACTTTATTCGAAAACAAGTTTTTATAGTCTAATCGATACAAAGCCTTTTACGGAAGATCTTTGAATATTTATAGGCGTGTTCATCATCGGTTATATAACTGACCTATTTGATAGGCGCTTTTAATCGTCAACGTCTAGTAGTGGCATTATATCTGAGTTGCGTATCGTTCGATAGGTGGGAGCATAGGAGGCCCATTTTTCCCTTTTCTTCCCTTATCCTTTAATCCATTTTGCCATAGAATTTTCCTTTGCCTAGTTAAAAGCTTAGCATTGCTACTATTCGAGGTAGTTATTTACCATCAAGCGAAGGCTTTGTTACACCAATACATAAAAATCGAAATTTAGTTTTAATTTTTGGAATAAAAGATTTTATTATTAAAGCCATAACTACGACGCGTGCAAAACCACAGAACAAAGCCAGTTCCTAAAAACCAACTAATTACGAAACGCAGGCTACAAAATGCTGTACTGAACGCAAAACAACAAAAAAACAAGAAACCAGAGCAGTCAGCCCTCGACCACAAGATATGGTGACAAAATGTTTTTACGCCTTCGACTTGCATTGTTTATTTTCTTATGGAGATTTAATTAAGTCTTAATTTTATCTCGCAGCTCCCGTTTTTAATTTAGTGGATATTCGGTAGATCGCTTGTCGAATGAAATATAGTTTGTTCTTATATCTTTAATTGTTAAAGGTCGAAATTTCATTGGTATTTTAATTGGTTCGATTGTGTTTTGTGGCTTCCTGTCAGCTCGTTATATTGAGATTTGAGTGTCGGAAATTGGTAGGTTACTAGGTGTTTAATTATTACTAATCATGAACGATTGAGGTAAGTTTATACTTTAATTGTTAATGATTATTTTCAAGCTTTCCGACTTCGAAGATCTTTTGATGTTCAGTAAGAAAATTCAACTTAGCGTATGTACCTAATCTATAAATAAACACAATTATTATATAGTATAATTGAGTGCAACCTATAGTTTATTAACTCTGAATATACTTAGTGGATTTTAAAAACAGTTTAAGTCTTATGAAGGATTAAATAAGCTAATAAATTTTAAAGAAAGAAATTACTTTTTCATACACCTATTGTCTATTAAGCTTGTAGGCTACAGCTTACAAACTTTGCATTCTAGGCAATTTAAGCACAAATGCACATCTATATAGTTGATTTTTTTCTATTGTTCTATTACGAATGACTCCTATAAAAAAACTACATATAGAAATGGCAATAATCGAATTTTTAATTGAATCTTTAATTGCATCGATTTCTATTCTAGTTACTGCAACGGTATGATAATCGCAATCAGTCTGTTTCTTTACGGTCGTTCACAATAAATATCTCGGTGAAACGACGCTCGCCCGATAAAATTCTAATCGCTTAAAAACGTGCAGAAATCATATTTTTACGATACTAGTTGTGAAATTAATGAACGGAACCAATATGCGTTTAATGGATTTAAAAGTGAAAACTTTTAACTGGATTAAGTAAGAGACTTTTTTAAGTCAAATTTTATAACTTAAAGGCTAAAAGCACGTAGGGGATGATCCTGAAAAGTTTGGTCAATGAATATTGAGAAGTTGTATGATATGTTATCTATACTAATACATAAAGTTTGTGTGTTTGTTAAATTGTAAGGGGTAATCTCGGGATTTACTGAACAAATTTTAAAAATTCTTTCACCAATAGAAAGCCACGTTATTGCTGAGTGTCATAGGCTATATAAAAAAAGGATTGTTAACATAATGCGCAACGAAGTGGGCACGGGCCCGCAAGTGTTAGTATAAAAAAAATGAATAAATATCAGTAGCGCAATGCGCATTATGATTTATTTCGTATATAACTAGCCTTATATAAGTAGCTATATGGATTTAGGTACCTACCTATGAATAATAATGCGTAGAGACGAAAATCCAAATCGAAAATGGTTGAAAAACCAAGATGGCGGACTAGTATTTTTAAGAATAACTCGAATTGTGGTCTTAAAACTTATACTCGCGATGTCGCTCGCATTGAATCAATTAAATAAATAACGGAGATAAAAAGTAGCCTATGTCATCCTGATAACTCCAAGTATATGTGTAAGTACAAAATTACATGATGATCGGTTCAGTAGTTTATGCGTAACAGTGAACAAACATCTCTATTTTCATATAAATTTATAATAGTAGTAAGGATTCGAAATTTTCTTACAGATATTATTGAGACTTATAAATGGCATTAAAATTACCGTTAAGGCACTTCATAATGTCAATTGCATTTCCATCCGAATGAAGATATTTCAAGTTTTTATCTCCATTCTTGTTTAATTACACAATTCGTTAAACGTTTTAATTAATACTTATTATGATATTGTATTCGGTATCGTAATTAACATCTTATAATTATAGTATCTAGACGCGGTTTCACCAACAATCTTAATTAAAAGTTCATTAAAAAATAGAACTAGAATTAAAAGTTCTTTTCAAAATATCCAAATATCCAAAAATTATATTTATTAATAGATATATTCCTACACAAATGACAAATTATTTAGTTTACCAAATGTTACAAATTGAATATATCGATATTTATGTAAAACGATCTAACGATGAATCCTACGGTCTGAAAAATGAAAAATATCCAATCATATTAATTGTATTGAAAATATTAATAATAAAAAATAGTCAGACAAATAATTTTCAACTTAACAGGAAATATTATATTCTAAGAAACTTATACATTGTATTGTTTAAAGTAAATTAAAAGGCTTTTTAGATTAATGTGTTGCTAAGTCCCTCGATAACATCTTAACCGATTTCGACAATCTTTATTTAGAATATGTCCTGAGGCACAATGATGGTTCCTATTGCAGAAAGAATAGAGTAGGCGTAAGGTTACATAGGATTGGTACACCATAAATGAAGTTGCGTCGACCCAGCTACTGCTTCCATACAACTAAAGTATTCTTTTCGTTAATACCAGCTGGCCAAAATTAAAAAAAAACTCCTTACTTAAATAACAAGGAGTTTTGACCATAAATTGGTCGTGAAAGTTAGTTAATAATGCGAATATCAGAAGTTCACAAGTCGTCGTTTTTGGTCACCTGTTCCGCGCTCAATTTTATTTTCTTTATTTCAACTGACATTGCACCTGTATGCAGATGTTCCTAGTTAAAATTATTTAAAGTCCACATATTGCATCTATCCTGCATTGTTGTTAGTTTTAAATACAATAGATATGGGTATCAAACAATATATCGGACATATGTGCTTGTTGCAATAAAAGGTGGTTTAATATCAGCTGGTGGACTTCTAAATGTCTGTATAAAAATCTATATCACTATATAGTATAGAACAAAGTCGCTTTCTCAGTCCCAACCAATACTCATGCGGTTTTTTTTAATAGATAGTATTAATAGATAGATAGGGTTATATGTATGTCGCAGAGAGTGACGTCGTAGTAGTTGTAGTGATGCTGAAGTAATGATTGGTTTCTTAGTGATGGCTCTTTCTTGGGTTCTTAATAAGTAAAACTTCAGAGTATCATAATAACAGCGTATAATTAGCTCCAATACTAATTATCCAATATCTGATTATTTTCACAATGCTGACGTTTTTTATAGCAACTTACAAATGCCACATAATTCTTTCGAATTTGAATTTAAACAAATATTGCAATAGTTTTTACTATCTTGATTGATCTTTTCGTCCATCTACTCCGATATGTATGTATATGCGAGCTTAGTATATGCGAGCGAAGCCGGAGCGAGTAGAATAGTAGCTAGTACCTACTATATATTCGTTTTATTTGATAAATGAAGAGAAAAATATTTTTTAAGACTCTTGCAGAGATAACAAAACAAGTTTTGCGATGAACATTACATATACTACATAATATATGTAGTCTTAATAAAAGCCTTTATATTTACTTTATAATCAATTTAATTGCAAAAAGTGTAATTGGTTGATTTTAATTCACCTTAAAATTATTATCAAACATACAGAATACGGCTTTCTATTTAATAAAATAGATTTAAATAAAAGATGTGCAAATATATTTTTTCTATTTTCTACATCAAACGAAAAACACATGATTTATCTGTTTACTGTTACTATCATTTTAAATATAACGTATTTAATACTAAGTAACAATCTTTCTACTGCATTTTAAAATGCAAAAAAATAGATTATTAAACCCCTTATAAGCTGTAACTTAAGTTGACAGCATAGTGTAAAAAAATAAAACCACCATAAATGGGTCTAATTACCTGGTAACACTGGTAACCCTTAATTTATCGGTTCAGTATAAGTTACAGTTAAAAACTTTAACTGTTTGCGCGTAGAGCAATTTATAACATTGACTCCGATATTGTATTTTAAAATAACTGTTTAATATTTAGATGTGTACGAGTAAGTAGGTAAATCGTACACC
Organism: Eurema hecabe; assembly: GCA_026213755.1. Taxonomy (NCBI): domain Eukaryota; kingdom Metazoa; phylum Arthropoda; class Insecta; order Lepidoptera; family Pieridae; genus Terias; species Terias hecabe. The sequence goes on from JADANM010003353.1 coordinate 7,227,507, forward strand.
AAAGCTGGCGTCAGCGGATTGCGCAATATATAATGAGCATTGACATCGATTAAATAGAGTTCAACATAACATCTTATTGTGTTCACACCCATCATCCTGTTCGCCACTCAAAATATGTAGTTGCTGTCAAGAGCCGCTACAAGATGTTTTACGGCCAAATACTCATACGCAAATTAAATTTAAGACTCGTAATTTTGACAGAATCGTATGGCGAATTGTCAAATCAGACGGGTTGAAGTTGTACTTAAATTTAAGTTGCGTTTCAGTATTCCGGCATTAGTCTTTTATTAGTACACCCTCCCTTAGAAAGTCCATGTCAAGTAATAGCATTTGATTAGAGATGTCATTGCGTTTTGTTCCCTTAAGGTCTCAATTAACCATATTTCACTGTATTTAGCTTTATTTTTGCCATGACTCATTTTTAAAATCCTAATTCAAAATAAAATCGCAAGTGAATTTTTAATAAATATTATAGTATTATATATATATATTATACTCTAGATTACTTGAAATTACACACTTTCCAAAGCATTCCCAAATTCTCGTAAATTAAAAAAATCCTCATTAATTTTGACCTACATTACCTATAATAAATAAAATCTGCCTTCCTAATAAAACCCGACAACACATTCGCTACATGGCAAGACCCTACACGTCCTTAAAACCAGCCATAACATAAAAATTAGTAATAACACCGTTTTATTTTTAACTCCTCATACTTACTCATACATTTCCCTCAATCCTTAATACCAGGTAATCGTGGCTTGCAATTAAAAATTGCTACTTATTAAAGCATTCACTACGTACGGTCAGACGAAAAATCAATCTTATATTCTATTATATAAAGTTCATTTTCCATTGTATTTCAAAGTACAGCTGCCATAGAAATTAAATGAAAAATTTTTAAAAAATACATACGCGAATATTAGTTGGATTTCGCTGGACACCGGGCTTCGTATTTTATGCAATTGATAACAGAGAAACCGGTTCGAAGCGGAAATAACCAGAGTGATTATGTACTTGGATGTACGGTTCGCATAATTGTGATAATCGTGGAAAGGTGCGCTGTAAGGACTGTAATCGTTCGGACGGTTACTTAGCTATGTAAGTAAGTTCAAGGCGACAACTTAGTAACTTATGCTGGAATACTAAAACGCAACTTAAATTTAAGTACAACTTAAACTCATCCGATTTGACAGTTCGCTGTACAATTCTGTCAGAATTGCGAGTCTTAAGGCGTGCTTAAATTTAATTTGCGTATGAGTGTTTGGCCGTTAGTCACTAACTTGACTCAATGTGATATGTAATGTCCTACAAATTTAGATGCGTACAATCCTATTTCATTGGCAAGATATTTATCATCTATCTGATAAAATTGTATGATTTCATACGTATTATAATACCTGACACCCAAATTTAAAGTATTTAATTCTGAATAAACTTTTATTAGGTATTATATTTTTCGGTCAGACAACAATTTTTAAAAGAAAGCTTAATAAAAATCAGTATATTCGTTCTCGAAGCTAAATTATTGATTTCCAATCGGCTTTGATTAATATATTTAGGTATATGTTGTTAATAGTTACAAAACACTTTATTACCCTTTAAAAGTAAAATAGTAAGTACATAAAACAGTCGCTTTTCGCTTCTGTCTGTGTATCCAATTTTTTTAATTTTAAAAACATTATAGTGATAGACACTAGACAGTTAGTTAGAATTATTCATAAGGTTATATAGTATATATGTATAGTATAGGTGTGCAAAGCCTGGGTGAGCAGCTAGTTGCTTAGGAACTCTTAATACATTTACAGAACGTTAGTTGCAAGACTTAACACAGTTCAATCAAGTCAACTCAATTTTTTTTGAGAACAGTTAGCCTTTAAGCCATGTCAGCTCCATTATCAAAGAAATACAATTATTACAACTTATTTACAAATGTCAATTAAAAACCTAAATAAAAATTTTGCCTGGCTTGATGTCCGATAGTCAACTAGATGAAGGATATTTTTTTATTAATACATACATAATACTTAGCATCATTTAGTCTCTACAAAGGCAAAATACGCGTCACGAATCTTTAGCGCTGAACGAAACCTGCGCAGAAGTCAAAAATAAGGTATCGAGGGGACGGCAAGGCACGCGGGACGCGTGATCGTCGGGTGCGCGAGCGTTGATTGGTTCCCCATAGTGTTGTCTTTCTCGCACCAATACGTCAATTAGAAGCGCGATTCTACCGATGCGCAGCTATTCTCGTCCAGCGCTAAATATAAATGACGCGTAATATACAAATGTACTTTTCCAGTGAGAAGATCGAACTCACAGCCCACAGAAAGCAATTGCACCACTGCACCAAGCGGTCATCGAACTTTCTAAGCCTTTTAAACATCCTTACAAGCTAATAGGTTTAGTCTAACCGGACGCGATAAATAAAATAAACAAATGCAAACAATATTCTAGTTAAAACATAAACAAGGTACAATCAGCAAGTTTCGAATCGCTCGCGGTACAATTTACGGTCAGCAACGTAATCTGTGACGTTTCATTATGCGTTTGACATCTTCATATTGTAGTTATTTATGCTGCTGTCTGTACCTCCGGGGCTCGCACTCACTCTATGCAAATGTACTGGCAACAAGATATATGAATTTGTTAATTATTGCGTCTTTATCGACGCGATAATGTGTATGAAAAGATTTTTAAACGAATGTAAACATTGTAACTGTCTTTAAGTGTAAGGTTGTTGATTTAATCTTCAGATTTGCTGTATCTATTTTGAAAATTGTTTACATACTTGATAGCTACATTTTTAGTAACGAATATTTAAAAAATATATACGTATAAAATCCTTTCTTATGTCGGTAAGAAAAAATATATACTTATATCAATTTATTAAATTACATATTACATATTATACACAGCAATCGCACAAACACAAAATTAAATGCCCGCCAAATCTTGATCATTCAACATCTGCTGGACATTTTTGCAAACAAAAACAGTTCAGTGTTAAACAGTACAATTTCGTACTAATTATACAGTCATATTCGATTATTCGATCCGGCAGCACCTGCTCGCTATTATCGATTCAATCATCGAGCCGACTGAATCGATTTTGATCATAATTGATTGGCCGCACGAGCTGAATTTTTGACGACTATAACTTGCATCAGACAAGCTATCTAACCTACAATTTACAACCTTAATTCATATAGAATAGAGCTTAAATTCCCATAAAACAAACGAAGACTTAAGACGTTTCAAGAACGAAATACAAATCGATGTTAATAGCCGAAAGTTATACGTAATCGAAACCGTATCATACTAAAATCGTTTAATCGATTGTTCGTTTATTTTAATTGTCACTGATATTTTTTAAAGGCACATAAAAGTTGTGAACTAAAATGGATGGCTAATAAAAGTATTCACGACATTCCGTTCAGCTATAAATATTTTATCGTCTTTATTAAAATATTTCCTATAGTTATTTTTCTTTTTTTATTAACGGACATAATATTTTTAAAACTGGCTGAAAATTTTCATTACTGTCACCAAAGAAAAAAAACTAAAGCTAATGTCAAATTGACAGTTTGACAGCTACTGTCAGACAAAAAAGCCAAAAGTTAAAAAACCTCTAATGAGCGTTCCAAAGTTGACAGTGTAAAAAAACAAAAACAAAGGTACCTTCTGTTACGGGAGTACATCAGATAGAAGGAGGTTTAATTGAGCTACACTCATGTTCTGATTTATGAGCTTACTCGCCAAAATG
>JADANM010003353.1:7242534-7259792 GCA_026213755.1 Eurema hecabe
TTTAGATATATGATTTATATTTCATTAATATTAATTGATGGAGACATGTATGTTTGTTCGTGACTTAAAGCTGATACTTATTAAGACTCTATTACCAGATGTTATTAAAACCTAAAATAGGTCGGTTATTATCTGACTTTAGTTAATATTCATATCTACGTAGAAATAATAAGATTTTTTTATTAAATAGTGCAATAGGGTACCTATGTACTTTTTTCTAAATCGTACATAGGTACCCTATATGAATCTTCATCTAAGATTACTGAATCTACTGAGATTTTAAATTATGTATTTTTTAAAGTTCCGACTTCCGAAGTTTTAGCTTAAGGACCTATAGGTAATATTAATTATACTATTATTATTCTCCTTTGAAACTTTCAATTTTATTATTTTACTTACCCGGCACCAGGAACCTTTATCGCGTTATGGTCATCGACCTTATCGGTCCTTAATGCTAACTAAATATGTTTTAGGACTCCAACATATTTTAAGCCAACGATTTTCTTATTAATCTTATTATTCCTACCTATATATGCAAATTCTATTCATTTTGTCCCTAACACAGATACACATAAACAATAAATGACTTTGACACATTCTTGTAGCGACAAAAAATCAACGACAGGCCAAAGATAAAGAAAAAAAACAATAGCCATAAACCACCAAAAAGGTGGCAACACAAAAACTGGTCGAAAACAAAAAGTAAATTCGATAATTAAAAACGTATTCTCCCAGCTGTTCCTAACCGTTTCACAATATGGCACGTGTTATGGTATATCACCCTTGAGCCTTGACCAGCGAGGCGAAATAAAAAATACATTATACTTTTTGTTAGCTCGTTAGGGCTATAGTCTGTGGTCAGGTTATGGAGGGAAATGTGGCATTTGTAGTCGAATGAATATTGATATGATGATAAATAATAAATAATAATTAGCTATGTTAGTAATGTAAGTTCTAGACTTTGTCTATATATGGTCTTAAAGTTCTTTTAGGCTATGAAAGGATGCTAAGAAAAATGAGGTACAGACAGACGTATTTTACGTGTTTTATAGAGGTTAAGTGACAATAAGATAATAATTTTTCATTGTTTAAGAGAGATATGTAAATAATTATTAGTTTCATTTTAAACATCAATCTATGTTAAAGATACGTATATAAAATTTTCCTTAAAAAAAACAGAAAATCTCTTAAAATAAATAATATTAAATACCCACTAATAATAATAAAATAACTGGAATATTACGTATTTTTTATATCAAAAATTATTTTTTCTATCAGTTAATTGATACAGATAAAATAACATTCCAACATATATTTGACTCTTCTTCAAAGCTTTAACTTATCAATGCTTATTACTAACTTATCATAGCCAATAGTAGGCAGTTATCGACACTTAACTAAGCACGTTCTAAGCGACCTTATTCGATATAAGTAAGCACAATAAGTTAACTTGATCTGCGTGTCATGAAACCATAAACTTAGCGTTCAATATATTTTATATTAAGATTTTAAAAAGTACCTGAAATAAATTATAGCGTATCAATTTAATTGTATAGGATAAAGAATAATATGACTTAACTGACTATCAGATTTAATGTGTAAAAGATTTGTTATTAGTAAAACATAAAACACATCAAAATTGGTTTACTTGTTTAAAAGATACAGCGCCAAATACAGTCATACAGACTGTTATAACGGTCAAGTCAGATCACTCACTCAGCTGTTAGAATTTTATCTTTGGTCAAAACAATTTAGACTTTTTCGTAACAGATCGTAATACAATTTTTTTGGTACATTATTTCAGTATATTCGATAGACGATATTCGCCAAAAGACCTTAGAAAATAACATCGAATCAATAATTCCGAATTCAACATATAAGTTTAAAGATAAGCATAAAAAACAAACAAAGTCTTTACCTTAATATATTAACTATATGTATTTTTATGCTGGCAACATTTATACACAAACATAACATATTGAAATACAATCATTAATATTAATTACAACATTGTAGGTACGTATAATATATGAATAATGCGAGCACAAATATGGTTTTGACAGCCGTAGTATCAATGTTGCCAGTCAAAGAAACAACATGATAGATTGTATTGCCATATAAAGCAATAATTTTATAATGAACCTATAAAACATCTTTTCTAGACACAATGTTGCAAGCGACAAAAAATGGTTTCCTTACTTTTAATTATTTCCGGGTTCTTAAGAGTTACATTTTAGGTTCATTTATTTGACTTTAAACTTGAATTTTATTTTTAGCTTTGAATATTTTAAATTTAAATTATTTAAACCTTCCTCTTGAACGATAATAATTATAACATTACAAATTAAAAAAAAAGTCGCTTTCTTTTGTCTATCCCTATGTATAGGTCGCGTCACAAATATTTATCGCTGGACGAGAATAGCTGCGCATCGGTAGAATCGCGCTCGTAATTGTCCTATTGGTGCGAGAGAGACAACACGACTGGGGAACCAATCAACGCTCGCGCACCCGACGAACACGACGCCGCGCCGTCCCCTCGATACCTTATTTTTGACTTCTGCGCAGGTTTCGTTCTGCGCTAAAGATTCGTGACGCGTACTATACCAAACGGCCAAACTACTGAATTCTTTACTACTGCATGGAATATGAGTCTTATGTACACTCTCGCTGCAAGAATATGGTATCTGAAACTTACACAAGAAGAAGTTTATGTATTAGTGCACAACCCTTGAATATATACAGACTTACGAAAGAATTTGGACTGACAAGGGACCGTCTTTTATAATAATACAAGTACCTAAAATTATATAAAACGCGACCTATACCAAAGCTTAAATCTTCAAAACTACAAAACCGATTTCATTACGGTTTTTTAAATAGAGTGTTTCAAGAGGAAGCTTTACATATATAATACATGCATAATATATGCGAGCGACGTCGGGGCATTATGGTATTATGGTATTAGGGACCCATACCATAAAAATATTACAAACCCTTAATGTAAGTAAATATAAAAAAAAACAAAAAGTGACTAATTAATATTGTTTCATGTGCATAATCAAATACAATTTATAAAATTAGCGCCTTTTGCTATAAAAACTTGCACATTGAACAAAAGATTGTGGTTTCTTGAAAATAATTACGAAACAGGCAAATTGCAGTCAAGAAAAAACACTTGTGCTATGACCTACAAACATAAATTAATAACTTAATGCTTAACACATTCTAACTTAACTCAAACTTGTACTTAGGCTTCGTTCTACATTGTTTGAAAAAATCAACCGTTAATTAGTCTGAGGAAAAATGTTCGCTAAACCAAAAAGGCTTTTAATGCAGTTTTCGCTCGAAAATAGGTTAAGTTAAGTTAAGTTACTTAGTTAAGTTTTTTTTTATATTTTTATGTAGGTATCAATCTTAAAAAACAGGCTTTAATTAAAAATAATAATAATAAATGGTATTAAAACCTTACAACAAAATCGAATAAATAAAAAAAAAGTTATTGTTTTACAATGCACCAACTTCTTTAAAAAATACATATATATTATTATATACGGTTGAATTGAAAAACATCCTCGAAGTCGGTTAAAAATGTAGCTACAAGATCGATCGAAAAAAATCTCTACGAATAACTCAATGTAAACGTCAATCAATTCGTTTGTTCGTGCTATTAGTGTTCATAATATACAATTATGTGTATCATGTATCAATTATTGCTAATTAGTATCATTGTGATTTAATGTGAAACGTTTCAGTATATTCAGAGTAATAGACAAAGCAGATTTTTTAATATTAACTGGTGTATTAAATTAGTAAAGTTGCGTCTTGGCTTCGATATATATAAAAAGGAACCGTTATTCCCTTTATCTACCTGTATTATAATGATAACATTATTTTTTTTGTTAAATATTTATATTTAATTACCTCAAAAATACCTAAATCTGCTTAACCAAAGGACTATTATTTCCCTTTATTCAGAACTTCCTTTTTCGTTCTCATATACCTTTTCGATATTACTCCTTTTCTCACTGGTTTAAATGTTAGCGTCGCATTTATACTGCATGCTGAGAATGCTCACTTTCCCGCTATAAGAATATAATGTATAATCACAAATCAATTAAATTATATAAATCGCAATAAACAACAGATCACTTTTAAACACATAAAAAAACTAAAAAATAAATGAATATTTCGTAGAAAAATAAATTTTCTATAAATTACAACCTCTTTCTAAATGTTTCAAGATAACCGTAGATTTAATATTCAATTTGAAAAAAAGTAGATAGTGCTATAATGACGATTATAATGTGTGATAAGGCGTAGTGATGTGCCGGCTTTATCGATAACTTTTATCGACTCTTGATCGCGGACGGGACCATAAATCTATTTACTAACGGACTTTAATAGGAATACTAGACGCCGATTTATATTTTGTTATATTTTTAAAGCTTGCTGGCTGTATAGTTTGGTAAATGTTGCAGAGTGAAGGTGGTCATATACCATCAAATAAACCTGCTCATGAATAATAGAAAAAGCCCAGATGTAATAGTTATTTCAACATTTTGGAGTAGTAGAATGAGTAGTTTTGTCAGCTAGATTTTATAGAATAGAATAGAAACTCAAGGAATAAAATTATATCATGACGAAAAATATAATCTGTAGGTTGCTTATGTTATAAGAATGTCTAAATTTTATGAAGAATTGTGTGCCGATAATATTTTTTTTTATTTTTTGTATTCACACTTTGTTACAATGTATACAATTAAAATTTGATTTGATACAATGTAAGTAACAGGCTACCTTATCACTTAAGAGTGATCCCTTCCAGGCAACCCATAGTAAAGAGAGTAGAAAGAAAAGAACAAAGGTAAATCAGACGGCGACAGGCAACTTATTCAATAACATATTGAATAGAATATAAACCATACATACATACACAGAAATAATCACTAAAGCTGTATGAATCGTAGTAATGTATTGATATCGATGTATCGATACAAAAATATCGTTAATCGGCACATCACTAGCGCCACATGGTGAGTCCCACGTATAGCAGTAATTGGCGTCGGAACAGCCAACACTATCCTTTATTTGTGAACGCGAAAGCGAAAACTTAAATTACACCGATCGCCATTTCAAGCGGACACATTGATTCTCACTTAGATTAATATTGACAGGACAAATTTTTATATTATCTGTGTTTATGATAAATGACGCGAAATCACGATTTTGACGTGAGTTTTTTATTTAATCTGTGTAAGTATTGATTGTATGAATTATTGTAGTTGAATAAATTGAATTCCGAAATTTTGTATCGAACTACCCACAACTGTTATTGTATTTTAAGAATTTTTGTTCTCATGTTAGTGACTAATAATTAAGTCGTTATGAGAAAATAAAGATCTATAAACCTAATTCCTAATCAATTCTAATTTTTGAATAACAACGTTTTTAACGCATAAACGTTAATAATGACTTTTTTTTAATTTAGGATATTTAATTTTATATCAATATACATTTTTCATCGTAAATTAACCATGAACCTTTTTAAAAATATGCATAGGTAAGCATTGTTATATATTTTAGTCATAGTTACCGAAAAATGTGGCTTTAATAAGCAAAAAATTTTCAAAAACGGTTCATTAAAATCGGAGGTGACCATCAAAACGACACAGACTCAAAAATTATGTATCTTTATATTAACTTTAGACATATACCATTGTTCTTTAATACTTTCTCTAAATAGGTACAAAAATATAGAAGGCGTGGTCCATGGTGACAATATTCATCTCTGTAATTGCATTAGGGATGGTTCACCCCAACAGCATCCCTTCGCAAAAAAATACAACAGAAATTAAACCTTATAGCTTAAGTGTAGGGTTCAAAATAACTTGTTGTATCAGTATTCAGTTATTGAATTATTAAAGAGCCAATAGAACAGCCCGTAGAATGTATTATCTCAGTACAAATAGGATTACGTATGGCAATACCAATACCTACTGAAAAATAGGTATAAATTTCAATAGAGATATAATATTTTTATGTTTTAAAGTTAACATACTTAAATTCATGAGTATCTAAAGATAAAAAATATGCGACGACTATCGTACTATCCATACTAATATTATTAATGGGAAAGTGTCTGTATGTTTGTCTTTCTTTGACGGCAAAACGGCTGAACCGATTTAATTAAAATTTCGTATGTAGATAGATGGTACCTGATGATTAAAAAATAGGATACTTTTTATTCAGGTATTGCCCTAGGAACGGGAACTACTCGGGTAAAACTGCGGGGCACTGCTAGTTATGTATGAAAGAAAAATTAATCGCCAAATGTGTTGTTAAGTGTATAACTTATAAAAGTTGAAGCGATTTAGATCCATCTTTTCTAGAATATTCCTTGAAGTTTGTGGATAGTTCTTAAACTATCTTAACTATATGTAAGATATCAGACAGATAGGATAGATTCTTAACGAATCGCATTAATTGACAGCTACTATGATATTTATAAATATTGTTTTATTTCAGTTGTCATGCACAAAGAGAAAGAGGAGTTACACACACATAGACGGGATCACGCACACTACGACGTCATGCCAGATGGGGAGATGTTCTTACAGGTACCTATGTGTGTCTACCTATATCTACAGTCGAAATTATGTAAACTCATAGGGATATACACAACATCAAAGCCAATTCTTTTATTTTCGGGTTGCCTAAAAAAATTTTTTTTTTGTATAGTTTTTAAGATTCCTTTTTATAAAAAGGGGTAAATAAATATAAAAAATACTTATTAATTAATAAAATAAAGTACAGGAACGTAGCTATGTACCTTTACTAGCAAATTTATTAAAGCATTTTTCAATGGTCTGTGGTTCTAAACACACGTATAAAAACATTTTTTTAAAATATCGTTTTGTCAAAATGCAACGTATTAAAAATAACGACCACATGGCAACAAAGAAAATTAACAGTATTAATTATCGCCATTCGTAAGTCATTTATAACATATGCCAATAAGTAATAAGTAAGTTATGATTAAGTTACGAGTAATAACTTTTTGGTAGCCGGTAGCTTACATGGCGTGCATAAATCGCTTCTCAATATGTAGGACATAAATTATCATTTTCATATTCGATACATCATTTTCGACTGTCTGCTCCCAATGTTTTTAGCATACCGATTTTTTTTTCTTACGATATTTTTGACCGACTTTAAGAAAATAAGTTCGGATTATTAGGTATTAGGTATATAAAAACAAAACAGGTTTAATTATTTTTGTAGATTATTATCTATTCATTTATTTGTACGATAGTTATAACTGACTTGAAATGATGTTTTTATAGTTTGTTTTATATTTCATACTATTGCATTGTCAAAATATCTTAAAAAACCAAAATTAGTTCAGAAATCGATTCTATCGAACAATAGACTTAGAAAATACGATCATTTAGACGATTTAATTTTAAAGAAAATGTAAGGGACATTTTTCCATTTTTTTGGATGTTATTATTATTATTCATTATTATTATTAATATTTTAATGTTTCAGGCTCTCAACGGTTTCCTTATGATCTTGACTTGTGAAGGAGAAGTGTTCTTCGCTACCCACAGTATTGAGAGTTATCTTGGATTTCACCAGGTTAGTATTACTATATCTATACTAATATTATAAATCTAAAGGATTTGTTTGAACACCCTAAATTCGGGAAAGGGCTAGAGTTAAAATAATATTTTTGTATATTATTATATAGTCCATTTATGGAGGAAGGTTTTAAGGTATAAAACATTACGGTGTGATCTACAAGAGCGAAGAAACAGTGCTAAATAATAAAAAAATCGAGAATAATTGATCATTGATCTTTAAGTGCATTTCCCGATTCCCGCAGTAGGTACGTAAAATAAAAGGTTGAAATACCCAAAAAAGTGTGAAAGAATTATCATTCCTGTTTAAATGATCTGAACTACTACTACTTAGTTTTTTAGTAAATTATTTGAATTGCTTTAATTTAAACTACTCTTAAGATAAAAACAGACATTAACTATGTAAAAACAAATTTAATATCAAAAAAATAACCTCAAAAAATTCTACGATGATCTCTTTTAGTCCGCAGCCTTAATTAATTACACAAAACGCTCTAATTATGTGGAAAAACGCGAAAATGCGATGTTATTAATCAAGGAAATAAACAATATGGCCGCGGGTTTCAGTCCATAAAAATATTAATTACCCCGATAATACTCGAAAAGGCTTTAACATTATTAAACCGTCCACTTTATTACCCTAAAAAATTGTGCTTATTAAATTTCGTTGAAGATTATATTATACGAATTAAGGATTACCATAAGGTTTCCACCACATAAAATCTTATTGTACTTTTAGAGATTGTTGAAATACCGAAAAAAGGTCATGTATTAGTAAAAGAATTTTCAAAATCAGTTCAAGAGATATCGATATATAACCTCCTAATTATACAAACTTGTCAACTCTTTATAACGATTTGATCAAATGCGTTATCTATAATATAATTAATGCAATTAGTATTACATAACTGTGGTTATTTAAATATTAGTAACGATTACCACATTATTGTATTGTTATCCAAATTACGTAGGTATACCAAGATTCAGTTCAATCGGTCTAATGGAAGCGGTTCAAATAAAAAATATTTGTATCTAATAAAAAAAACATTTATTTTCTTGTACGTCTCCTGCTAAAAGGAGTTCTATATATAGATTACTAACCATTAAAATACAAACAAAGCGAACGAGTAGAAAGCAAGAACAATTAAAATGATTATAATTATATAAATGCCACAATTACAAGATAATTCGCGTTGTTAAACGCATTGCAGGGAGTGATACTAATTATACTTGATATGTGAAATCTTTAAACTTTATAATAACGATTTTCATTTGAAATTACTTTAAAGAATTAGTACTTAATTAAAACGCGATCAATTAATAAGGCCCAGTATGCTACCCTGGTGGACACCAATCGTGAAATTAAGTTCCTTTTAAATGTGTAAACTGCTACTCCTAAATTTTAAATACTAAGGCATATAATAAAGCATTTGCGATCGCTAATCTGAATTGTATCCAACTGGAGTTTTTCCACGAATTGTTTTCTGGTATATGAGCGGACTTAGAACATGTTTTTGGTATATGCTAGCAACATTTTTGTATGTTATATTAGTGTTAGACCTTTTAACATTATATGCGAATGCCTTGGGGCAGACGCTCTATAAAAATAACGACCCCTTGGCATAGTGGTAACACAACTGCCTTCTGCGCCCAGTGTAGTGATTTCGATTCTAGCACTGGTACAAAATACGTGGCTTGTCATTCTGGGGTCTAGGTGTTGCTATGTATTATATGTATTTACAAAAGAAAAGTATGTATATGAAATATATCCCTTTACTAGTTGCCATAACACAAGCTCTGCTTAGCGTGGGACTCGATAGCGCTCTATCAAAATAAGTATTATAACAAAATATTAAAAAAAAAAATAAACCACAATCAAACGTTACGAAATCAAAATATAATAAATTAGATAAACATCGTTGACTCAGCAAGTAGTTGGAGCTATTAAAATTATGAATCATTGCTTCGAACTCGTATAATGAGGTGGACAAAAAACTTGGCGCAAATTTTAAGTAGTTAACTCCGTATTACAGGTAATAAAGCGGCAATGAATTATTGGTATCACAAGAAAGTAGACCCCAATTGTGGCTCCCGACCCCCGCCATAAAACTTTCAGTTCACAATCGTATAAATAATCCACCCCAGGCTTTTGTTTTGTTGAATCAAAAATGGTACCTGCAGCATTAAGCGCCACAGATTATGGCGGTAGACGCGATTCTATGCACAGATAATGTTTCATTTTAATTAGTTTTACTTAAGTAAGTAGAAAAATGAACATAAGCCATAAATTAGGTATCATTATTTCTTTCTCTATAAAAATAAGAACATAGGTCGTGCTTTTGGATTAATTTTAGGGTTCAAATAGATCTTACGAAATTTTTCGTTCGAAAAGTATGTAACTCGCCAAGACTTTATCCGATTAACTGCTGTTAATAAAATTACATATACCTAACATTTTCACTGCAAAGCCTTAACCGCCTTCCCAATTACGTTTCCTACTAGTAGGCGTATCTGCAGGTTAATTTTATTCATAGCCAACGGGGGTGGGTTGCGATTAAAGTTAATCGATTTCGAAATCATTAAATCGGTTCGCTACTTCCTGACGCGGGCACGTGCCGCGTAATCGATATGGACTTTGATTAGAATAACTCGAATGCGTATCGATGAATCGATTCCGAGACATTGAGTAACGAGTGACAAATGCTAGATCGACATCGATGGGAATCAACTAAGCACGCTCTTGTTCCGCAATCATTGTCTTAAGGCAACTGCTATTTTAAATATAGTTATCTGAAACTGACACGTGAGGATTGTTAATCAACGAATTTCCTAATAATATATATACATTGCCTAATACAAAGAGAAGTTACAAGTGTTGTTATTCGAGGTTTAATAATAAATCAGATAAACGCAAACCAAGACAAAACAGAAAAAAAAAGAAAACTGAAAGAATTTAAATTTGGTTTTTAAACTTATGATTTAAACTAAATTCTCTGTTCCTATCAAGCTATCAAATTTATTTATTAAAAAGAATTGTTTTATATTATCTAACTGTATGTACTCCATCCACATCAAGTAAGACATTGAATGTTTTAAGCTACCTATCGTAAATTATCCATTCCTATAACAAGTTAGACAAAACATACATACGGTCCAATTGAGAAACATCCTCCTTTTTTGAAGTCAGTTAAAAAGTTACAATAGAAAGATAATATACAACAATTCCTTTTAATCCGACAACAAAATCTTACCCCAAATAACCTAACGTAGAATAATAAGTTGATTGTGAAATGAGTATAATTCCGACCCTCCGAGCCAAGCTGTCTCACCAGGTGGCTGGCATCGACCCACCCTCGCTATCGCCATACTTCACCGACCATAACTGCTATATTGTTTTATTTTTTTGGAAAAAATATTCGTAATTAGCCAGCCACAGTTGGTAAGGAATGATACTGTTATATGAATTTTGTTTTTCATATTCAACGTTATACATATTTATCTTAAGTCTGCTAGGCTATATATAATAACACTTGAATCGTCATGGTATGGCAAATCATTTAGGTACCACTGGTTTAAAAGGAAGATTCTACAGAAAATAAACGGAAATAAATTAAAAATTGCATTATAATAATAAAAATTTTCATTTTTGTCTTGATCTTGTTAGATTATATTCCTTCGAAAGTTTTACGTTGTGAAGACAGATTACGTTATGATGATAGTGTTGGTTTCTTATATAAGACATAAGGATATGATGAATAAGTTTTTATAAAATATTATTTAAGAATACTTCTTACTTTTCCGTCTAACATTTATTGTTTTTAAGAATTAAAAATAAAGACTAAGCTTATAAGTCATATTCATTTTTATGCTTGAAAAAATAAAACCCAACTCTGTAACTCAGTAAACAACGCAAATTAGGTCGTTAAATGTTTACAGCTAGGGGAAACTTTACCATCAATCATAAAAGATCAAACGTTTAAAAAATGTTTCAGATACAATACAGTATTAACAAAACAATATTCTAACCATAGCAACGATTGCCCCTAAAAGAGGAACAAAAAGCAATTACCGTACAAATCATCCTCTGACATTTAATGCGATCGCAATATGTTCGAACCCACATCTAAACATTACCGGGACCCTTACTACCTATATTATACGCTTTAGGTTACATTTCGTACTCGCATGATTCATTTACATGTCAGCTTAAAACTAGGGGGCACAATGTTGTGCCTTGCGCAACCCCATTGATTATCAATTACTTTTCTGCTTGGATCATTTGTTGTCGACGCATTATCCACACTGTTTATACGATTATTTTTGTACGATGTGTTAAAAACCATAGATTCTAAGCGGCAATGGAAAATGAGCCATAATATTTGGGCGTAAGGTTCTTAATTGCTTCTGAATGATCGCAATGAACACGTCCATCTTCGTTACAGATGATTCTTTAATGACGGGTCTCGAATCGATTTTAGGGTCATCGATGCTTTATTGATTTACGGTTCAGTTATGACTTGCTCTTTTTGCACCGATGAATAGATCTTTTAACGGCTTATCAAATAATTATCTTGTTATTTTGACACGTAATTGATAGATGATTATGTTACTTAAGTCTAATATCATTTGCCTTTTATTAATTATTGTATCTGATACTGTATTTGTATACAAATAGGTAATTGTTAGCAAGAAACCATAGGACCATGCTTTTATTGATAAAATCGATGTATATTAAAACTATACAGTTTCCTGCAAACCTGCCCTTGCTAGATGCAAGGGCAGGTTGTCTGACTATAAAGTATCAGCAGGATATTATGTTTCAAATGTATGAAAATCTCATAACTATTTGCATCCTCTTTCAGTCAGACATAGTTCACCAATCGGTCTACGAGCTGGTACACTCAGAAGACCGCGAAGAACTCCAAAGACAGTTGCTGTGGAACTCCTTCCTTCAGCCTGAACTCAGCAACTTGACGTTACAAGATGTTCTACGACCTGACCGAGCTCATCTATTGGAAAGAAGCTTTACCGTGAGGTTTAGATGTCTACTCGATAATACTTCTGGTTTCCTAGTAAGTATTACTTCTTAATATAGGTATATTATTAATATAGGTATATTTTGTAGTGGGCAGTTTTTTGATTTGATTTTGAAAGCCCGTCTCGCGTTTTAAAAGTGTTGTTCTGTGTAATGTTTAAAAAAAACTGTTAATAATAATAGTAATAATAATAATACTTTATTTCCATAATAAGGTGATTTACAAAATATTTTAGCCTGGCTCCCAAGATAGTAAATACTGTTTTTCAGGAGCCTGTTTCATCCAATCACGAGACATATACGGCACCAACACAATTAATTTATTCTTTAATACCCGTTGTTCATTACAATAACAAATCACATTAGCTAGCAAATACGATATATATTAATTGATTTGACAAATTAACATTTTCGAACATTCTCATTACAAAATTTTCTCTAAATATTTTCAGAGGTTAGACATACGGGGTAGAATAAAAGTACTACACGGTCAGAACAAGAAAACAGAAGAGCCTCCTTTAGCACTGTTCGCGATCTGCGCGCCCTTCGGTCCTCCGAGCCTTCTAGAAATTCCCCAAAAAGAGGTCATGTTCAAGAGCAAACATAAACTCGATCTATCACTCGTCTCCATGGACCAGCGGTAAGTAATGTATCTTTTATTTGCATAGTAGCTTAATAACAAGCAAATTACAATTAAAGATATTTTTATTAGAATTATATTGATTTAGGCTAATTAGAGATAATGTGTTTAGGAGAAAATTAACGAAGCTTTTTGTCCAATCTTAGAGAAAAATTATTTTGTCGGATTGCTGTCACTTAACCGTAAATACGTAAGAGTAATTATTTTACTGGATTGTAAATCTTAGAGACTATGAACTGATAAACTATGAAATTCATATGGGATTTGCCCCGGCGATAGATTTGCATATAGTCTGATTCCTTTTCATCCAAATTTTACAGGCCATAAATTTCGTACGGGCTTTCTAGAGTCATAAGCGTCCCAACAAACTCAATTGACTTATAATGTATTAAAAAAAATTAAAATTTTATTCCACATTTTAAATATTTTACATTTTTATTTCCTCTTAAAAAGTACACAATACACATACCTTATCAAAATTGTGTGGAACTAAAGTTCCACCTATAAGTACCATTCTAAACAAAAAACACATCGGCTGCCCACAAAAGGTTTCAACAATTGAATATTATAGAAAAATACGATCCCATACAAAATGTATAATTGTTAAACACTTTACCGTGACCGATGGAATTATTTTTAGTGGGATGTAGGCGTTGGATAGATTTAAAGAAGGATTTGAAAATATTTGAAGGTCATGCGCATAGCATGAGATTTTTTTTTGATAACGATTGAAATATTTTTATTATGATCTATGAAAAAAAACAAAAGCAAAAATACTAAACTCATTCAAAAACCTTGTGCATAAACACTATCTTACTACTGCCTTAAATTCGACCTAGATTATTCTTAATATGTACCTAGTCTGTCTATATGTATGTATGTATGTATGTATGTATGTTTGTATATACAGTAAGAATACTTGTATTGTCCGTATAATTATGTATTTAATATTTTACTAATGTTTTTTTTCTTCAAATGCACTTTCGCCACCGTTTTAACTATATTGTACGATTTTTCACTTATTTCGTTGCCTGGCAGAAATCACTTTATAGTGTTAAGGCCGCCAGTTACAACATTTCCAATAGTTTTTAAGATTATTTAATTGTAATATCTATGTCGCAGGCGGATTGTATAATCCGCTGTATTACATTACGGCTAGCCGTTTTACAAAACAGGGCCGTTTTGCAAAGCGGCGGTTCAACGATTAGCCGTATTGAATGCGGATAAGTAAAAAACCGCCTAAATGTATTAGCTATTATATTTTTTATGCTTTTCTCTGTAAAATTTGGATAATACGTACCAATATATAACAAATCTCTAAGGATTGTGAACGCATCTTTTTTCAATGAATCATGAATTATTATCAAAGAGATACTGATCTGAGAGAACTACTACAATACATATTTATTTAAAAACCTAATTTACTGATCTAAAGTACTGACTATTTCACGAAGTTTCTCCAAAAAAGTTTGAACCAATAATTGTGTCTAACTACCTAGTGTCTATTTGGTCTAAGATATTTATCTATCCTTAAATATATATTGCATTGCAGAGGGAAGATGCTTCTGGGTTACACAGATGCGGAGCTTGCGAACATGGGAGGGTATGACTTGGTCCATTACGATGACTTAGCGTACGTCGCCAGCGCCCACCAAGAATGTAAGTCACATTTCAATTCTCATTATAACATAAATACAAAGTTCTTCAAGTATATAATATTCTTATAACATATATCGCAGAAGGTGTCGTTGTAGTAGTTGTAGTGATGACGAGGTAGTGATTGTTTGCTTCATAATGGCTCTTTCTTAGGTTCTTAATAAGTAAAACTCCAGAGTATCATAATAACGGTGTATAATCTTGGTGACTAGTTATTCAATATCTGATTATTTTCCACAATGCTGACGTTTTTATAGCAACTGACAAATTCCACACAATTCTTTTTAAGTTTGAATTTAAACATTGTAATAAAGCAAGGAGGTTCGACTTATTAACTAATATTGAAATAGTTTTCACTATCTTGATTATTCTTTTCGTCCATCTGCTCCGATATATATGTATATCTAATAAGCTTATGAACTATGCTATAAACTCAACCTCAACATTAGCTCTGCTGAGCGTGGGTCTAGATGGCTCTGTGTTCTGAAATTCACACTAATATTATAAATGTGAAAGTAATCAGTCTGTCTGTCTGTCTTTTCATCATGCTAAAACTACTGAACCGATAAGAACGAATTTTGGTACACAGATGGTCTAGAGCCTGGGAAAGGACCCCCAAAAGGTTGCGCGAGGTGTTGAAACTTTTTACAATTTTACGCTTTCACAGCCAAACCGCTTAACCAATTCTAATGAAATTTGGTACACAGTCTAGAGCCTGAGATAAAACATAGGCATCTTTTTAACTGGAAAAAAGGGTTATAAGGGGGGAAGGGGGTGTCAAAGTTTATATGAAAGTCCACGCGGACGGAGTCGCGGGCAACAGCTAGTTATTTAATACTAATGAGTTATTATATTTCTTGCAGTACTAAAAACTGGAGCTTCAGGCATGATAGCGTACCGGTTTCAGACGAAAGACGGCCAGTGGCAGTGGCTGCAGACCTCGTCGCGGCTCGTCTACAAGAACTCCAAGCCTGACTTCGTTATAAGCACCCATCGACCTTTGATGTAAGTACTTGTTTCTATTAATCTGCACATCATGCCTAAAAGATATTATTGGAAGAATTGGTGTTTCCTATTTCTTGAAAATTGTTAATGTTCAGATTTAAAATGTGTTCATGCAGTAGACTGTACTTTAATTAGCATTCGTATTATTTTACTTTGAAAGAGTAGAGTTGTTTTTAATGATCAGTGATACATAAATATTTTGAAATACTATAACAAGTGAAAAGTTACATTTGCAATTTAATCCATTACAGCTAGCTATTGGTCGCGTCATTTATGTTAAGCGCTGGACGAGAATATTTAGCTGCGCATCGGTAGAATCGCGTTCGTAATTGACGTATTGGTGCGAGAAAGACAACACGACTGGGACAACCAATCAACGCTCGCGCACCGGACGATCACGCGCTGTCCCCTCGATACCTTATTTTTGCCTTCTGCGCAGGTTTCGTTCAGCGCTAAAGATATGTGACGTGACCTATACTACACGATATGTTTTAAGTTGAATTTGTTACCAGAGCCAGGAATTCTAGCTTTAAACTACCAACTTCGTATCATGTGGTTAATCATTACAATAGCGCATTTTGTTCATCGAATAGATTGATATATACAGCTTCGTGTATCGTTCCAGGGAGGAGGAAGGCCGCGACCTGCTGGGCAAGCGCACCATGGACTTCAAGGTGAGCTACCTCGACACGGGGCTCACCAGCCTGTACTTCTCAGAGGGGGAGCTGGGCGAGCCGGCGCCGCCGCGCGCGCGCCGCTACAAGACGCAGCTGCGCGACTTCCTCTCCTCGTGCCGCGCCAAGCGCCGCGCGCCGCCCCCCGCGCCGCCCGCCGACCTGCTCCCCGACGCGCCCTACAACCTCTACCCCTACGACTACCCCGCGCCCGCGCTCTACCCCCCGCCCATCGACGACCGCTTCCTCCCCACAGACAACATATTCCAGTACAAGCCCCTCCCGTACTACCCGTACCCCGGCAACGGGTTCCTGGAGCCGGCGCCGCCCGGCTACGAGGTGGCGCCGTACCGGCCGCCGTCGCGCGACTACTACGTGGACAGCCGCTACGTGCCCGAGCGGCGCTCGCCCGGTCCCCCCGCGCCCCCCGCGCACCCCCCGCCCCCCGGCGACGTGCAGGACGCGCCGCGCCAGACCGTGCTCATGTGGGGCGCGGCGGGGGTGGGGGGGCCGCCCCCGGGGGAGGCGGGCGGCGCGGGGGGCGCGGGGGGTGCGGGGGACGAGTACTCGGCGGCGGCGTGGCGCTACCCGCACTACCACACGGCGGA
>JADANM010003353.1:7303980-7324033 GCA_026213755.1 Eurema hecabe
ATTAAAGGAAATAACAAATTTAAGCATTTAAACAGAAAACTTGTCCGTCCGTCGCCTTTCTCTATCCTGTGTTGAGTCACTGGTCGATGACCAGCGAAAGTTATGTTGTCATTATGAGTATATGTAGCCGAAATTATTCATGGAACCTTTAAAAAAGAAGTTGCAATTACACAAGCTCTGCTTAGCATGGGATTAGATGGCGTTGTGTTTAATAACTGCCCTGAAGTATTATTATTATTATTAAATATAAAGAGTATGTTATGAAACTGTTGGTCCATTTTAGGACCTAACATTGCATTTCTTAGTTTACGCAATTTGTTTTGGGACATGGGGGGGGAGAAGTTCTTCTTGGTTAAATGGCAGTGCTGCGTAATCGCAATTTTGCCAATGTCTAGTTAGAGTAGATAAAATAAGTTTGAGGATCGATATTTGGTTGTGAAAAAGAAGAATACTATTATTATACATAAACGTACACAGTATACACATATTTTTCTTACATAATGACGTTACAAAAACGCATAACGATCTCAATCAATCAGTCCCGGTGAGCATCAACCAAAGCATGCCAAATTGCCATGAAATCCTACTATTGTATGGCATTTACGTGTAAACATAGCATTGTTTGCGTTTTGTTTGTCGTAACATAGAAAATAGCGGAACACCATCGTTATATCGATATTATACTTGTATAAGTTAAACGGTGCTTTGTAAGTACTGATGACATTTTACAGTAGTGATAGGCTAATAAAATAAAAAAAAAAATTATTGACTTCCACCACTTTTTGCAGACGTAACACAATTCCGCGTTTGATCCCCATACAGGAAAAAAATTGTATATTTTTTGATTGCCTGAAAGAGACCCCTTTGTAGTGAAAAGGTCGGCGAATATTACGATGTACGACCTCCTTTATCTTAGTTGATAATATTTGTATTATGTTATATAAGGAAGCGTTAATAATTAAGTTATTGTATTTTCTTAAAGCGTTGTTCGCTTCTACAGTTTGTCGTAACAGGGAAAATAGTGGAAAGTCACCGTTACATCCATAATATATAGTTGCAACGGTGCTTTGTCACTTTTAATGAGTGCGTAAAATGATTGACTATAGACATACGACGTTCAATGAATCACGAAGTAACTAGTGTTTCGCTTGCATTTCCTATCTATAAATTACTTGTAGTTATTCCGTGTCTTACATTTGACTTATCTGTGAAATGTTAATGTTTTGTTAGAAGTCGGTTTTGGCATAACTTATTTGCGTATACGGTACTTTAGCTTTATGATAAACAGCCTATAGCAGTACTAATGTACTCATGTAGATAACATATACAAAAATATTATTTTTAATAAACTTCACAATGTGTTCAAAAAAATACTGTTAACTTTGACTTTAGTTTGTTATAGAAATATAAGTAGAATTTATCTTGTGTTTAATCTTTATTGTTTCTTCTTCTTAATGTATAAGAACGTTTTTTTTTAAATTAAGTTATCGTTTTTATAAAACCATGTACTAATTAATTCACAGATTACTTTTAATACAAAATTAAATAGATTTCATCTTATGCTATATCCTTAAACTTTTCCCTTCTTACTGTTTAAAAATTAATTCATAAGACTAATTAATAATTATCAATTATTTTGTCGTTCAAAACGTTTATAACACCAATACTTTATTAAATAAACAATATCTAAAGCAAAGTTTTCAACAAAAACGTTAAAAATCGACGGCTACCTCGCAAATACCGTACACATAAGAATAACGGGTCACTTTCCATTTCACGAGGTCCGGCTCAGTTGAATGACCACGCCTTGACGCTCCTACGTAAAAACACTAAAATGTTTAAATGTCGTCCGTTAACAGCTGGGGCGAATGTTTAACTTAGTTTGGGGAATTTTATATTGATATGTAAATAAAGTTATTTATAAGACTTTTGATTAGCTAAATAATTTGGGTGAATTTTAAAAGACCATTGTAAATGAAATAAAATTATTTGTTTACTTAACCAATCTATATTGGTGTGTTAAGCATATGACATCCTTATTTATAATTTTCTTTTAATACGAATTACATGATGACTATTAAGTTATTTCTAAGTTAGAATTTGGAGTTTTAATTTCATCATACAAAACTTTGATAATATTGTTAATGTCTATGTTACTTGACCCGTCATTACAAATTAATCTCATTCATTAGTTCAGAAGTTAACGTGGTAGGATGGAGCCTTTAAACTTTCAAGACTGTCAAAATATCCTTCCTTTTGATTTCAAATACAAATACATTACAAAAATTGCAAACCACTACATCATATTACCCCTTACCTTGCGTTCAATTTACAATTAACCGACTAAGACATCTGTATTTAAATGACCTAGATTTAAAAACCACTCGTCTGCTGGACCGGCACGCAAGCCGATGTGACGGTAATCTCTTTATAATGATATTACTTCATACAACATTTTGGAATACAAACAGTTGTTTATAGTATAAAAGGATTATTCCCAAGAATCAGATTTATAGCTAAGTGAAGATTTGGTCGCAGTGCAGTTTCCAATAATGAAGTCGATTATGTATAGCATGCATTGTTGACGAGGAAGATTGTATATAAAAAAATCAAATAAGCTCTTCAATTTAGATAAAATTTAATACAAAAATCAATAGCTTGGATATAATTATCACTTATAACCCTAAACATCATTGCTCCGTTCCTTCTTAAAAACCTTAAAAAATCCTTTTATACTCCCTAAAATCTCTACAATATCTATAGACTCTTGATAAAGAAAGAAATGTTAAAACAAGATATTTAAGATTGAACAAAGAAGAACGATAAGTACTTTCACCAAATTAGAGCTATTGAGCAGAAATTTTGAAAGTCATTTGCATTTCGGCGATTTAATAATAGCTCTCAATATGCGATTAACTTTTACTTTACGAGCAGTTACAAGATGTATGAATATTGATGGTGTAGAATTGCGGCTTTACGACAACGTCAAAATGGTAAAAATTTTGGCGTAAATTCTTTTACTAAAGAACTAAATCAAAATCAAAGTCGAACACATCTATACTAATATATATAGCTGATGAGTTTGTTTGTTTGAACGCGCTAATCTCAGGAACTACTGGTTCGAATTGAAAAACTCTTTTTTTTTTGAATAGACAATTTATCGAGGAAGGCTTTAGGCTACATAACATCACGCTGCGACTAATAGGAGCGAAGAAATCATGGTAAAACATATCAACGTGGACGAAGTCGCGAGCAACAGCTAGTATAAATAAATAAATAATATATACGGCTATACTTTAAATACTTTTGAATAATCATAGTACTAAAAATTTAATCATGTGTTCATGTCTATATATTCTAAATGACCCAGAGGACAAAATTATTATATACTGTACTGAACCACTAGATCAATATGAAGATATTACCGATTATTACAATCGACTTAATTATATGAGACCTTTTTAAAATCAATATCCAACATGGATTTATTATTTTAAAAATTATTAAAGGGATATAATCCCTTAAAAAGACACGTACCTAATGAAATAAACCAAATTAACTAATATGACTTCGCTTTGAGTTTGTTTAAAAATACGAAATAGACAAAATTTCTCAACACTTGAAGTTTTGAAGAAACTACAGGTCCACATACATAGCTATGCTGGTTTTAAGTTCGCGTGTGACCTTAACCAATAGAGGCCACGGACGGACGCGTAGCAAATGCTGAATGTAGTGAATAAAAAAACATTAAAGCAATTTTTATGTCTAAATTTATATCTGCTAATAATCGTTCGTGTTTACGACCCTATAATTTGTACTAAACAGTGGTATACTGAAAATTACTTGATAAGGTCGTACGATAAATATATAAATAGAAGGAATTGTTTTATTTTCAATTGTAGATAATTAACATTAATGCGTGTGTGATTAGACCAGATAAATCTAAGTAA
The DNA here is from genome assembly GCA_026213755.1 of Eurema hecabe. NCBI lineage: Eukaryota > Metazoa > Arthropoda > Insecta > Lepidoptera > Pieridae > Terias > Terias hecabe. The sequence goes on from JADANM010003353.1 coordinate 7,307,931, forward strand.
TACGGTAATATTTACTTATGTTAGACTAAAATGTTCGAGAAGTTTATAGTTACTTACTTATAGTTGCTTAAGAATCTGTCAAAAATGTCAAGACTAACTACTAAATATTGTTATTACTATAAATTATATAGTAAATTACACTTTCTTTGAAGAAGGGGCGTTAAATAATAAGTAGCAATGTATTTTTTTTTCACCAAATTTATTTTTTATTTATTTATTTATTTGCCAAAGGTTTACAAAGAGTAATAATCAATAATGGCGATAAAATCTTTCAGAGTTAGAACTGATCCCTAGCTAGATTACTAAAATAATCTGTGTTAAGGGATCAGTTCCGCTATCAGTATTTGATATTTTTACAAAATTTCCGGATGTCAAATAAAAAGTAAACAAACTATATAAATATAGGAAGCATTAAATTTCTTACAAAGCAGACCTTTAACTAATCATTTTTTATCTAAATTTGTTTTTATTTTTGAATAATAATTAATTATTATTACTATAAATTTTAAATTAAAATTTATCATTTTCAACGAGCAAACACTTTTTCTTGACCTTTTGACGTCAGTTTAAGGTCAGATAGATTCTCTTTATGACTTTGACACAAAATTTGTTTTGAGATTGTCTTATGTTATTTTTTTCTCATTTATATTACAGTAATTAGCCCAAAGAGTTCCCGTGGCTATACAGAGCTTAAATTTGGCTTAATAAATTTCAGATAAAATGCCTTCAGTAGTTTTTGAGTTAAAAATTTTAACATGACACGCTTTAAACCGCATTTTTGCTTACGATCAGGCGATGTCGAGGTCAAATATCTGTCTTATTAATCTTAAAAAAATAGTTACAAATATTCCTACATGGATACATCCTCATATACATGTATTATTTATTTATTTTTTTATTTAATATGTTTCAATATGTTACTGCAATCATTTCAATATATAAATACATAATGCCTTATACTATAATTTATATAAACAGTACAGAAAACTATCTTATACGAATGCTAAGCAAAACATCGTATAAATTTAACATTTCACGTTCTGTTACGGCTATGCAATGTTTTTTTTATCTTTAAAGGGTAATCGATTAGCAGATCTACATAAAAAACGAATCTAATAGAATGTCGTTGGTTGTGTGCAATTGTTTTTGGTGTTAGATATAATTTATTTATAGATTACATTTTACAAAGATTTTATAGATTTCTTACGTGTAAACTTGATACTGTTTTAAAATGATGAAAATACAACAATTAGTTTTTCAAATAAGAGCATAGTGCGACATTTCCATCAATGTTAAGTTAATGAAAAAAATTGTTAATTTTCTGGCACTGCGCATGTAACACGCATCCAGCGAAAGCACTACTTAGCACCTTTGAGAGTTTTCGATATATGAATGACGAAAGATGTAGTTAAAACATAAGCATTATTCCGCATTATGCTTTAATTGACGATCGCTTGGTGCAGTGGTAACACAATTGTTTTCTGCGCGAAGGGTCGTACGTTCACACTGGCTGGGTGGCTTACACCGGAAAAATATATATGCAATTTACAAATTTTGTATTTTTCTGAGGTCTCAGTGTTGCTATGTATTGTATGTATGTATTTACAAAAGAAAAGTATGTAGGTATATGTAATTTATTCCGTTATCTAGTTGCCATAGCACAAGCTTCGACTTAGCTTGGAACTAGATGGCGCTGTGAAAAATTGAAAAACTAGGATAGTTACAGAGTTACGAGTGAAACTTTTTATGTAACTAGTGTATCGATATAAGATATCTAATTTCCCTTTGCGATCTCTTGTATCACTTTCCCTTCCTCTGTGCAATTCCAGTCTTTACTAATTAAAACTAGTTGGAAAATTAAGCGTTTATAATTTTTATTTAAACTTAGTTTTATATAAGTAGTTATGGGTAACAGTTAATTTGTTTATATTGTAACTGAAAATCAGCGTTTGAGCTGTTAATATACTATTAATAGCTACAGTACCTTAGTAAGTAGTACCTATGCTACAGAAAATTTAGTTTACTTTATTTATTAGATATAGCTCACAAGAATAATTACATAGCTAGTCGCAAGAATGCGTTGCAGACTTTTAAAAAATAAATATAATTAATGAAATATGCCTACGATGTCTTCTAGACATCCCGATAATGCTTTAAAAATAAGTATTTTAGATTGGCTCGGATATATAATGCAAGTAATAAATTGAAATGTAAGCTGTCCTATCTTTAAAGTTTGATCAAATGCACGCGGTGTGCAAATTTAATTTAAAATCGGTTCAGTGGTTTAAGAGTCAGTTGCGGACAAACAACGTGTCACGTAATTTATATATACTAAGATATATATTATAAAAGTAATTGTGTAACGTCCACTTGTCTAGCGTGTCAGAGATGGTCAATAGCTTTGAAGTAAGCGGGCAAGGCCGACACTTTCGAAACGCTCCCGAATACAACATGACTTGAACTACAATTATGATTGTGTATTTAGGAGAAACAACATTCATTGGCTTATTTGTTTATTAAATAATTGGCTCGTCAAATGTTTTATTGATAAGATTTATATTAATCATACTATCTAAACAACTAGGCCAGGCCTGAAGCGTGCGCTTTTCTGCTCAATATAATATTGGCAAAACGAATTGATTTGTTTTCGAGTGCCCCCAACAAATTTACGCCAGATCTTATTGGACTCTGCCGAAATTTTAAATAATATTTATCGTTTGTTTCATTTAAATATTGTATACACTAATAAATTTAACTAAAAATACTAATACATATTTGCAATGTAAATTTAATGAAGTGAAATAATTAGGCTTTTACTATTATTTTTATACAATAAAAATCTACGGTACAGCATTACTTCTAAATAAATATAATGCGTGATTATAAGAGTTTTCAACTAATAAAAAATGGTTGGATCACCTGATAGCTTTGAAAACATACATTTCTTTGTAAATGTAATCGTTGCAATCGTTCTCAACAATCAATTGGTACTCAAGAGCTTGATAGCTAGTCACGATTATACTCACATTACACCAGGGCTTCTCTATCTTTGAATAGCCATTGATTACTTTCAAAATTTGACGATTTTACACATAAAACAATAAAAAATAGAAATTGCTTTCAATGTTAACTACACCAGTGAACAACAGTTAATGAACGGATAAATAAGAACCAAGTCAAATAATATACTTGATAATTGCTTTTTAAGCAAACAGCTCGACAAAATATTTATTTTACTATGTATCGCTATGCTTGCCTAAGCAGCCGTAGAAAAAATTCATAAGAACTGCATTTTTTAAATACTAGTATCATAGTATCATTTAAAGATAAAATTGTTAAGTTGAATATAATAAAGTTTACCTAACTTGTACTGGTCTACAGACCGTACATAATATTAATGGTTACCAGACTGGTCTATGGCCCCTACGCTAATAACCCCTGCATTACACCATAGAGCAAAACAGTAAGTTGGCCAGTGGCCGCTCGTGCAGCAAGTGGTAATCGACGTTTTTGCCGATCATCTTGACACACTGATCTAGTGCCTTTAATGCGTTATATAGATGATATTCGCTATGATATTTTCACGTTTATCGGTTAGAATGTACAAGGATGTGTGGAGTAAAATTATTATTACTGTCGTGTGTAATGAGTTTATTTAATGAGTTTAATAAAGGTTAACTAGTAGGGTAAAGTTTTTGAGTTTTCTAAGGTTTTGGGGCTCGATTCTGGTCGAAGAAGAGTCTATGATCCTTACCTGTCTCGTTAATTGGGATAACAGTGTGGCTTTGATCGATAGAAGTCGAATATAACAAATAGTACTTTTCCCGATTTCCATGGGTATCCTATAGGTAAGGATTTTTCTCATGATAAATGAGATTTCGTTCTATTGTCATATTTACTTGTTTTAATACTTTACTTACAGAAAGACGTCTTATTACTCACAAGGATTGTAAACTAAATGATGTATATCCATTAGAAATTTCTATATATAGCTGAGCGGTACATAACAAAATTTCTATATAAGTTCGATAATCCTTTAACACAAATAACCGGATAGATATTAAAACATTCACACAGATTCGATTTTTAATTATTTATTAATCACTCTCATTCAAGAAAATAATAATGATCACAGACAATCTCTATATCTTAACATGGAAGTAATGTGTACATTAATTATATCAAGAATTCGTCTGGTGAAAGTAACGCGATGACTCTTGAAGACATTTATTCCAATCTGATTGTTGATATACGGTTGCGAGTTGGAATTTTACCGCGTGCACACTTTTTATTTGAATTTAAAAATAAGTATGAAAATTGTTTACCATTTTCATGCGAACGTGTATTTTAAGATACATTGTAATGATTTTTATCATATGAATTTTGCGTAAAAAAGAGAAAATCAGTTGATTGTCTTGATATTTATTATAAGCTTAGCTTTATAATATCATCATTTAAGATTTTTTTTTAATAAATCTTAAAACAGTGGAAATAAATTAGTTTTATTAAACTTTAATTAGATCAACTAAAATAAATACTCGTAGTTTTAATGTCAAGAATTTAAAATCACGTTTCTTTTAAATGTAAGTACTAAATCTATTAAGTGGAAAATTAGACTTTTCGTATTAGTTAATATTATTATGCACCTCAAAAACTTATCTAATTAATTACAAACGTTTCTCAAAGGAAATAACTGTAATTTGACAATGTCAGTGTACTAAATTATTAAGTCTTCCTTTTCACGAAAACGCTATCAAATCTGGCGTATCTAGTACTAGTATTGATAATGTTCCGGTCAAGGCTACTGGGCGCAGGTTTCACTCACGACGCTATTTGTATGCCTTTCCAATACTTTCTTCGCGGTTACTTCAAATTTTACTCGTTGACCTACAAGTTTGGTGTAATTATTTCCTTTGCAACTTGTTTTTGGATTGTGAAGGATATCCTTCGTCCAATGTATGGATACATAATTTTGTTTAATACAAAAATAGTATGTATTTAATTATAGTGTTGAGAGATATATTCAACATCCAAATTCAAGTATGTAGTTTATAAACATGGCACATTTATTTATATGTATATTAGGGGGTAAATGAGTAGACCACCTGAAGGGAAATGATCACGGTCACCCGTAAAATTTCGTTGATATTGATGGCCTAGAGCGAGATGATGGCTTTTTTAAAAGGCTTTAAAAAGGAGATGACTTCTTTATTCGACCGTATATAGGCTTTTTAGGAGTATGTTATATTTTATTTTATTTTATACTAGCTGTTGCTCGCGACTTCGTTCCCGTCGGATCTATTTCTATTATTATGTTATAGTGAGTCAATCTTCGAAGATAGACGTATACTGTCGCGGACTTTTTTTTAGATAATTTAAAGAGGAATAATTCTTTCATACATATTATTTTTGTATCTTGAACCGTTTTCGCAGCGCACGCAAAGGAAGCACTCAAAGATGAATAATTTTCCCCGTTTTTTCCATATTTTCCATTATATCTTCGTTCCTAATAGTCGCAGCGTGCTGTTATATATCCTAAAGCCTTCCTCGATAAATGGTCAATTCAATAATAAAACAATTTTTCAATCCGAACCAGTAGATCCTGAGATTAGCGCGTTCAAACAAACAAACAAACAAACAAACAAACAAACAAGCAAGCAAGCAAACAAACTCTTCAGCTTTATATATTAGTATATAGATTGAAATACTCTAATATTAATATTATCTGAACATGATGGGAGTCTTACGTACCGTACATACAGCTAGTTACAAAATATTTTGTCATATGTATAATATTTACAGATTCATAAACGACACAGACATTTGAGAATTTCACAAACTTAACGTTTTCAAACAACTTTCGCAACCCAACGTAATTAGTAAACTTTAGAAAATATATTAACTGGGCATTTGTCATTGTAAAATTTCTTAACAGTTAAAAATTAAAGGTCGTTAATACGAAACACACGATTAATAGGTACGTTGTGAATGTCTATGAAAGTTGCAAAATTTATGTGACCAATGAATTGTCAATCTACTAATTTTATGAATGGGATTTTTCAACCGACTTCAAAAAGGAGGAGGTTCTCAATTCGACCCGTTTGTTTTTTTCTATGTTTGTTACGCGATAACTCCGCCAATTATGAACCGATTTGAACAAATCTTTTTTCGGGGTATATGTAATACCTTAAGGGTGGTCCCATTTAAACCGAGTATAGGTAACCCCCAAAGAAATTTGGGGATGAACTTTTTTATACGCAATATCTCCGCCGAGTATGAACCAATTTGAACGATTATTTTTTTGTTGAACAGGTATCATCACGAAGTCGGTTTTATAATTTTAAAGTTAATTATTTTTGTTCGTTAGATTGAGATAACTGAGCAGATGATTCATCTGATGGTGAGCGTCAAAACAGCGGCAAATCATAATGATTCAAGACTGCGTTGCCGACCCATTAAATCGAGAAAAAGGAAGGATTTATGTAAGGGATTAAGGAAAGCGAGAAAGGAAAAGTGGACCAACAAAACTTAATAGAAACATCTCTGATGAGACCTCACTACTGGACGCCAGTTAACTAAGAGAGGCTGACCCAATTCAGCCCAACGCCATGACCATCTTATAGAAGAAAGTTACGAAATGAACATGAATAACTACTATGAATACAATCTATATTGAATGGATTATAATATTTTATTGCCGTACAGAACGAGCATTAGAAACTGACACCATCGCTTGACCTTTTGACAGGTGATTAAACATCCATTGGTTGCTAAATAATCATTTATAGATATGTGATTGGCTTTTATCTTATTTTTTATAAATTTGCAAATAAATCATATACACGGTTGCGTGATAAGCCTTGAGTGAATATTGAAGCAATTACTTCATACTTTACGAGTACACTTAAGTGCTTAAGTAATGTGGAATCTTTATGCAAATAATGGTTCAGAAGCTAAGTTGTGAAGTAAATGAAGTTAAGTTGTAATGAGTTAAGCTTTGAGATGAAATGTTTCAAATAATTTAATTGGAAGTATCGTGAATGAGGTCTGTAAGTCGAGGATTAAGGTATATCACACTCAAAAATTATATTGAATCGTGATTAAATAATTAAAACACAAGTATAGTGCCAAATACAGCCAACACGAATAGTATATGAAATATATTAATCCACTTTTCTAGCAGACTTTTTTATCTTCTTATATTAATCTTCTAATGGAAAGTAAATGTCAAGAAGCAGATGTTTTTTAATCAAATATTCGTTAAACAAAAAGAGCTTCAATTGTTTGTATATCGATCTACTAAAATCTTAATCCTATGTCCCACAAAAAGCGATAGATTTAAATAGCGAGTACGTTTACGTATTGAAATTCTCACTATATCATCATGAGGTATGTTTAGATTATTATGTGTGTTTTTTTTATTCTATGAAGTGGTGAGACGAGCTGGACGCCCTCCTGATGGTAAGAGAAACGCCAGCCCATAACCAATAGTACCATGTAGTGCTACCCAGAACTTTGCTCCGGGCAGGGGTGCACTACATTGACGCTCCCCACTTTGAGTCATAAGATTTTAAGACTCATTAGCCCGGTAATCAGTAAAACTATATGTAACAAAGTGTAAAAAATAAAAGTAAATAAATAAATATTTGACTATACGAGTACATTCCATTTAATTCTCTGCATTTTTTCAATTGAACATAAAACAGAAAGCAATGAATGTTGAACAGTGTTTGCGTAAAGAGTCGATCATTAATTACTTTCTTGACTAATTAAAGCCCGCGTGTTTTACAACAATTTCACTCTCTCTCTCGCAAATATTGGCCATTGTTGAACGGAAAACGGTGAAACTACCGCGTTTCCAGTTAAACAATACGATCGGTATGGGTTTTTGTTCGTGTTAGAGAAATGCTCAAGAAAGTGATATGAACGTTTGAGAATATTGGTTGTGAATTCATTATAGAAAATATTGAGTATCTGTTCTGCGGAATAAAACAGAAAGAAAGGTAATTTAATTGTATGATACAACTTTCAAGTTTTCTTAACAAGAGATATCAAATAAGAAACCTTTTAAAATAACGTATTATATATATAAATATATTAGTTAAATATAAGAAAGTACAATGAAGGTATAAATAGATTTAATTAATTATTCATTCAAGGCTTGGCAAGTTTTGATTTAAATTATTATAATTAAGGCAAACTTTAGTAACTCTATAGAGCCTCTGACTCTATAGAATAGATTTTGAAAACATATTCATCAAATATAATTTCCAGTGTGGGGATCAATCCCCTAAACTTTAGCGCAAATGTTACTACTGCACTAAGCGGTCATGAAATTTTGTCTTCGATATATTATTTTTAAGAATTTAAATGAAACAGCGGCTCGCGAATTTAGTTTGAAGTAAACCAAAGTTCCTAAAGCTTATAATTTAACAATCATATAAAACGAATAATTAAAAATAACATGTAAATGCTACAAAATAAGCAACCTTAACACATAAAACAGAAACACAACACCGATAACCATCTGAGATCCGTCGCTCGTAATCATGAATGATTTACTGTCGGCACGTCGATTTGAGATACAATAGTGATTTAATAAATCTTATCAAAGATTTGGGAAATCTATATATATACATATAATAAAAACGTAACGAGTCGCTGTCTGTACATGGAAGATATATGAGAAAAAATATTATGGGAGACCTTTATTAACGCAATTGAACCCAAAACAATGATTTTTGGAATTTTTGTCTGCTTGTCTGTTTATCTGTTTGTTTGTGCACGCTAATCTCAGAAACGGCTTATCCTATCTAGATGGAGTTTTCAATGTTTTATTGTGGAAAGCTTCAATTAACATTTAGTGTTTAATTCATCTCAATCGGTTGATAAATAAAAAAATTATGGCAATTTAAAGAATCACGTTGAATTTGAACGTTTGTTTATATAAAAGTCTACGCGGACGGAGTCGCGGGCATCAGCTAGTTTATATATGTATAATTGTGGACGCTAATTATATTATAGGAGTTTATGTTCCCATAGGAGTCGCGAAAAAGTATGTTATATCTATAATATAAAAATCTCAAAGTGTGTTGTAAATGCGTAACTTAGTGCCTGGACCAATTAGGCCAATTCTTTATTTTAATGTTCGTTAAGTCCAAGGATGGTTTTCAATTTTAAGAACTAGGTAACTATTAAACTGATAGTAAAGGAGAGCTCTATTCTATAAAGAATTTTATAAAATATGTCTCCTGTGAAACATAAGACGTAGTTCATGAATGTAATGGAAATAGGCTTATTATAAGTAGCATTGAAATTAAAAGTAAAAACAAACCTTCCCATTGAAGGTGAGAATCAAACTTATATGCCTTAGCGATAGACAAGAAATTTAAAGAAAAACATTGACATTCAAAGTTTACGAAATTGTCTAGTTTTAATATTTTTTTAACGAAGTCTAAGATATTAAATCCAAGGCTGATTTTCGACCTTAAGAAATTTCAAAGATTAGGAAAAGGCAAAGATTAGGATTAGGAAAAGGAATTACTCCTTCAACATTATGAATATTCATACGATTGCCAAATGAAAAGCTGTCACATTAGGCAGAAGATTTTTACACAACCCACTCATATTAAAGTCAAAGTCAAATGTATCTTTATTCAACTAGGCTACATATAGTAACACTTGAATCGTCATGGTATTACAAAACATTATTAATTAGCTTAGTAGATATTATAAGTATATTCTTACGAAGTAACTATATATATCTTCGACACTTTAACGCTTATTTCACTTTTAAAGCGATTTCGATAAAATTTTGTAGTTTTATCATGATTTTAAAACTTTTATTGACGATTATTGTGAGTAAGGGAATCAAAAATTTTATAATATTTTGTGAAAATAAATCATTATTAAGCTATTTAAAATCACGCTGAGGTATCTTGTTACAAGTATTAAGGGGTATTACTACTTATAATGATTTCTTAATATATGTTGCGATGTTCAAATACGAATATTGCAAGATTATATTTAATTTGATTAATTACAACGTCTCTTAGCGAAACAATTACAAAACGACTTAGATTTATGTGATAACATTCATGATCACCCACCATAAAAAATTACATAGACTCTATATTTATGGATCCAACAGTAGGTAATTATTTATTTTAATATATTTAACTAACAATGGATGTAAGGATATAGTTCACGTGCCGAGGTGATCGCTTACCATCAGGCGAAAATTTGCTCAGTAAAAACATAAAAAATATCCAAACATGCACACACCCTAATTATCATATAATTGTATATAACTATATGTATGTTTGTGTTCCCATTTTATTATGCGTTAAGCTCTGTAATGTCTACTTTATTTGAAAACTTTCTTATAGCCTGGTTTTGGTTGCTTAGAAGATATCGCTTCCTAATGATAAGGCCGGCAATTGACTAAATAGATTTTTTTTGTGAAGTCTTTTTCTTTATTTTTGTCTATTAAGTGTTTAATGTTTATTATTAATATACTCACATACTTTCGTGTTTATCTATACTAATATTATAAGGAAGTAAAGTTTGTGTGTTTGTAAAATTGTAAGGGGTAATCTCGGGATCTACTGAATCAATATTAAAAATTCTTTCACCAGTAGAAAGCCGCATTATTGCTGAATGTCATGGCATTTAAAAAAAGGGATTCATAACATTATGCCTAACAAAGTGGGCGCGGGACCGCTAGTTATGCAGTAAGTGAAAAGCAAACCTTCGTTAAGTTTAAACATTAAGGAAGTATTTTCATAACAACATCAAGGATATCCTAAGCGTAATTAAACATTAAAATAATGTACACGTATTTCACTTTTTGCATAGATAATAAGATGTTTTTGCAATAATTAAAATTTAACCTTACGCGAGTGAAGTAATTTTAGACGAAAATTTATTTATTTATTTAAATATATTACTATTTACTTGGCAAAGATAACTTTATTTATCGTAATTCTTATCTAAAATAATATAGAAGACAATTACTTATTATCTGATTTGTAGCAACGAATGATGAAACTAAATGATTAATCTTTTACTGTTTTAAGTGAAATAAAATGCATATGAATAAGTAAAGTAAATGTATAATATTGTATATAATTATTAAAAACATTATTAAGGACGAAATAATAAAATATTCCATACACAGTAAGAAATAAATGCGAAAATTTGTGGCGATATGAGTGTGTTTGTTGCTTTGTATAGCATAAAGATATATAATAAATATCTGGACCATTTGAAAACTATAGGATTAAAAAAATTTAAAACAGAGCTTTACGTGTGGTTGACTAAAAAAACTATTATTCGGTTAATGAATACTTAAATTGACTAGCTAATTTTAATAATTAAATTTTACATTACACACTTATTGACATAACATTAAACATAATAGTATTTTATTGACAAAACTTTTTATAATGTATAATTGCAATAATTTAATTTAATGTTAAGTAAATAATGTTCTATCTATAATTTTGATTGTGTGGAGCTTGTTGCTTGCTAATGTATGGGTTGTTTTGGCAATAAATGATTATTATTATTATTATTTAAAGTCGCGTCTTTTGTGAAATTTGTAAGGATGTATCGATTTGTTACTTATACATAACTATACTATACTTTATGTACGTGTAGAATTAGCCCAAATGTAGTGCATGAGATTCTTTTTATCCCGGTTTCATTCTTTTTTTTTAGGCTATTTATTTAACAGTTAATTAAGTTAGCTGGCTAGCTAGTTAAAGACATATACATACAAAGTTGAACTTGTTCAGTTATACAATAACTGGATAAGCAATAAAGTTAGACCACCATTGTCTAAGTTAACGGAACACGTTTAACGTGTTTACATAAACATTTGCGAAACGAAAACTTAAATTTTCCGTACTTTATATAATGTTTTGTGAAATTTGTTTATGTGCTTTAACTTACTAGAAAAGACTTAAATGCTTTTGTTAAATGAGAATAGCCTTAAACATAACGATTGTATAAACGTTATGTACTTGTTTTGGTGTCAAATAAATAACTGAGTAGTTATTATAAAATACCTTTAGAAGCAATGACATACGGTTACATAGAAAACTCTATTCTACATGAACACACCGGTAATAATATTATGTTATAAGAAGTGGGACCGAAAAAAAATTAGTAATATAACCAAAATATATTTCGACGTACATGGAAATGTATAATATTCATCGATCTACATATCTTAAATACTGTATTAAAATAAGGAGAGGTATTTTTGTCTCAACTTATTAATTGTTATTGAGGAATAAATTATTTTAGCTTTATTTTGAAGTACCTTTAATGAAGACATTCTAATAAATTGTGCCTCGGAAAATAGATTATATTTCCATACAATAAAGCCTTTAATAACAACTTTTTATTGTAATATGAAGTTAATATATGTATGATTAAAATAATAAAAATAGACATTTTTAATTAGTACATAATGTCTCAATAAGCTTTCCGCTAGCGACGAGATGTAACACCGGGGTACAGTAGCAATGAAGTCATTCTCTACGGTCCGTAGTTAGATATCAGATATACTTACATTATATTAAGTAATATACACGTCTTATTATATATGTATACAATGTTGGCATATTAAGGGCTTTAAAAAGTTCACAATAACAAATTAGTCGGTTAAAGATTACGTATGCATTACGTATAGAAAATTAATTAATTGATTTTAACTGGAGTCGAATTTGAAATGCGTAAAACATTGTACTATCACTTATTTATGTTTTGGAGGTATAAATATATAATTCTCTTCGACATACTATATCCTTCATAATCTTGACTTAATAAATACAAACAATTAGTATCTAAATAACATTCATAGAGCCATATTTATTTTTTAATTAATTATTAATATCATTTGAGTTGGACTTTCTTTAAATATATACATTTATCGCAAGCCTGTCTGTCGCTCGCAACTGTATTGGCAAATGTACTTTCTATTCTCGGATTTACCCAGTTGGGTTTCTCCAACGCTACGTCATTTTCATAGATATCCTGATACACACTATATAACCGTTTAAGGCGTTTAATTATTATATGCAAGGACTTTTGAATGTACATCAGTCTATATGAACATCATGAATATGAAAAGGACTTTAAAGAAAAATGACATCACTTACGTTATGATCATTATTGAAAGATTTGACAGCAAACTTAAAGAAGTAAAGTAGTTCCGTTTTTTATTTAGGCCAGCAAGCTCAAAGTTCAAGCGAGACGGATTTTCTGAGATTTATTATTAGATTATTTCAGTGAAATTAACTCAATGCGATTTTACTTCCCTTAGTAAATAAATTAAGAAAACGTGTAATAACTGAAAGTCAAAGTAAAAATTATATATATCTTCACCCAACTATACTACATATGGTAACACTTAAATCGTCATGCTATACCAAGTAATCGTATACCACCCTTTCGTAAGGCTCCAGAATGATTCACGAACACACTAATTTTATAGTCACAATATGAAGTGAATATAAAAGTTTGTTTTATAAATACCACATACTTTAGATAAATGTAGATCATATTTGAAACAATGGCATTTCTATTTCAACTCCCACGACGTAGTTTGTTAGACACGCAATTAAATTTGAGTTTAAATCCGTTAATTGTTCGGTAAAAGCCTTTCAATGACTTTCTAGGAAGTCATTATGTTTGTTTGTCTGTACATGCCTAATGCGTTTCCGGCCTGTTGTAAAAATGAAAATAATATAATTTGTGACAATTATATTATTACTATTATAAAAATGGATTAAAGGATTAGAAAAAGGAGAGAAGTATAGAAGAATTGGTCTTCGCTGCTCCCACGTAATTACTTAAACTCAATAAGACTTCGTTTATATTATAAAAAAAAATTGCTAACTAATAGACAACAACATATCATCACGAATAAAAATTTTCGCTTTACATTTTCATTTTAAAAAGGACAGATTGTATCTTTAATTTTAAAGAAAGCCTCATCTCATGGTCCAAAATTTAACAACAACCTTATAACTTATCAAGATAATTTCTTATACGCCTTTTAAATACGAAAGTTGAAGAGAAAACGGAACCGCAATTTGTATGAGAAAAGAATTAACTTGGCAAAACGCTAATTAGCAATGCATATTCATTTCTTAGCGTTAACTTGGACACGTAACGTAATTGTTATTTAGTCGTATTATATCTTCGGTAACTGTCTACTGTAGAACTGGTATTATATAATTTACTTTTCAAAATTGCTGAAGCATGCAAGTGTGCGTGCGTATAAGTACATATTTGCTTACTTTTACATTAATAAGGAACTTTAGTTTCTATGACCGTTGCTCTCAAATGCTAATGCTAGGTACTATAGATATATTTCTGGGTATGCAAGAAATTTTCTAGAAGATTCTAGAAAGTAAAATATGGAGCTTAAATTAAGCAACGGGTCATGTATACTTCACTTGTTTCAATGTGTTTCCAATCCTGTTAGTATTGTTTTTTAAATATATTTCTTATTAAACTTTACAGCATAAGGAATGTTATTCTACTAACATTGTTTTCAATAGAAATAAAAATAAGTACACAAAGTACGAAATTACGATAAAATTCAAAATTTACTGATCGTATAACACTAAATAATATTATAAGACAAAATAATTAATTAGATACATATATAAATATTACATAACGTATACTATGTACACGTAATTTAAAATTTTAATAAGAACAAAAGACTATACAAGATGTTTTGTATGCTAATGTGCTGTACAGTCGACAGCCAAAGTAAATTAGCCTCATTTATTAAAAGTAAAATTATACCTTGCCTACATATGCATTGGTTGACTGTAGTTACTATTTTCATAAAACTTATCGATCGGTCAATATTTTTGTAGAGATGTTCGCAAATCGTCCATAATGTCGGTTGCTTTCCATAGTATTATTAAAGAAATTATATACAGAAAAAATATCAAAACTTCACTAAATAAAATATACTACAATAAAATTTTTATGTACTCAAAACATTATAAACACACGTAATGTTCGTTTTTGTATCAACATCTTGAAAATAAGTATCTTATGTTTTAATCTATCTGTAAGCACAAATTCAACCAAAACCATTCAGTAGTTTCTGCTCAAAAGAGCAACTATACCTACATATTCGTACAAACTTTTGCGTTTGTATTATCAGTAGGATGTTCAAAATTCGCATACAAGTTTATTATGGATGTAAGTCTACGTGCATTGAGCATTGGTCAAAACTGGGTTAATATCATGTAGGAGGTATTATTATGGAGAAATGTGACTGTCAGCTGGCCGGGTTTATTAGAGCAAATGATGAAATTGTGTGTAAAACAGAATAATATTCATGTGTAATTCGAGAACTGTAACTGGGTACTTTGACTTGCCACTTGAGTTTTTACTGTTGCGTAATATCAGTTTGGTTAAAAATTAAAATATTTGTTTTTGTCTTTGAAATTAAAAACTGTAGGTTTTAATTCTGCTGGCTATTAGTAATATATAAGAAATATAATGTTTATTTTCTTCAACTTATTGAATGGATTGGATGGATTTGGTTAAAAATGGATTTCTTTATTGTATTAACTTCTATCTTGGTCTAGACACGGGGACTAAAAGTTCCTAAACGGGTAAAGCCGCTAATCGTAGCTAGTACCTAATAAAAAAATAAGATGTATTCAAATTATTTTTGAAACTTATATTCAATCACTTTATGAAAATCTTAATTAGAACCTATTTCAAACAAAAATTAAGTAAGTAAATTACTATATAAAACTTAACCATAAAACGGAAACGCGTAGTCAATAATTACATAAAATCAAACAACTTTACGTGTTTAATTATGAATAATTTCGTAACTAAAGCTGTCGGTAAGATAAATGTGAACGACATTACTTGGATCATAGGTTTTTAGGTAACTACGGTTACAAAACCATAATATCACGGGGTTACATTTAATATAAACTGGTTTAAATTAAATTATACACGTAGATAGGCTATATAATGAAACCATGACATCAATTTTGTAGATTAACTTGGAAACAAATTAAAGTGCTTTAAACTTGCTTCTGAAATGT
>JADANM010003353.1:7375269-7392715 GCA_026213755.1 Eurema hecabe
GCTAAGTACATTCCTCCTGAATGGTTTTTTTGCGTGACAGTTCAACATAAACCTATATTCTATATCGAAACTTCTTTGATCCTTGCAGCAGTAAGTAATTTAATTATTAGTCGTATGTTTTTTTTTGTATTTAAAGGACGGCGTATATAATCAAATATTTTAAGGTTTTAATAATTTACAGCTATATTTTCAAAGTGAATTGTCTTTGCTCTAACCGATTTTCCACAATAGAAAACCGTTAAAAAGTAATTAGTGAGTCCCAAATCCCACAGACAGACCAAAACAATTCAAATCATGAACATTCGATTTTTATTTAAATGGTTTTAACAAAAAAAAACCAACCGACTTCAACTAGGAAAGTATATGTATATTTAGGACGTATCTTATTTAGGGAAAAACTTAAACTATCAATTAATAAAAATATTAAGTTAGTTAAATCTTAGCTCTCATATTAAACCGCAATTAGGAAAAACTTCTGCATTCAAACACTTGACATTCGCTGACGCAAATATTAGAGACTTATGTCAACTTTTTCCTAGTTAATTAAATAACCTCAAAGAAACGCTAAAATGCATAAGTTTTAATTTTTTTATATAAGTAGGTGACCTTTGAAATAATAATTTTTCACAATCTTTAATAGGCACGTTCTTTTATTTCCATTATTTAAGCCATCGTGGTTAGAGATGTTTTGTAGAAGGTAATATCGAATGTTTTCATCAACTTTCGTTGCTAACGGTACAATAACCAGGAATTTCGCGAATGTTCTGCAAATATTCAACTGTTACGTAAACGGTCAGCAATGCGACTGAGGACAGCCGCAGACTCGGATTGGATGGTTCTAGATCTTTCCAGATATATTGTACTAGATTAGTAAAATGTTAAACTAAAAAGGCTATCAATAAAAAAATACTATAAAAAAGACGTAAGCAAACACTCTTGGCTTTTTGGTATTTCAATACTTAATCAATATTTAATATAAAATTAATTTTCATGAGATTGTCAGCTTCCTCTTTTGCTAAAATTACTGTATTGAAATTGTTCGGACCTTAAACCGTCATCATGTGAACCACTATATTGAAAGGTTGTTGTTTGACGAAGTGGTCAGGAATACAAATCCTTATATCTATTTTGCTGCGTTGCTTTATTCAAAGAAAAAATATTTTATAACGCAATAAGAACGGATAATAGTATCGATGTTTATTGATATCCCAGATAGGGTATCGTGTGATAAGAGCGCGTATCGCTGATAAGAATTGGGAAGAGAAATGAATACAGCTTGTGTTTATTGCAAAAGTCCAACTATAAATAGTTACAATTGGAATGGAGTATTTGAATTTGTATGGAAATGATAGGCTAGCTGTTGCGTGTGTCTGATATTTTTCAGGACAATAAGTATTTTACTGACACTTACTTGACTTGACTTAAGGTCCTGTATTCCCTAGTTGGGGAAAGGGCGTCCAAAGTGCGTCGTCATCCCAGTCTGTCTGTATATAAATATATGCTAGTATTGGCTATGGGCTGGCGTTACTCTTACCCTCATTAGTGCGTCCAGCTCGTCTCCCCTCTTCATAATATATAATATATATATATGACACTTTGAAATAAATGTGGCTACCTATTGATATGGCAGTCTTTAAAATCGCTTTTATAGATCCAGATTTCTTCCAATTGCGTCATCAAAAATTTCTAAAAAATGGGCAGATAAAACAGTATTCTTTTCTCAATATTTCTTACGCCTTCATTTTGAATTAGAGTTTCGTCATCATCTCACGTAGAGAAAAATAATGAACAAACACTGACATGTCTCTTCTAATCTAATTGTATATATCCATCCAGCTCTTAAAACCTCGACATTCAGATATGGTAAAATGCGAGACTTTCTAGAAAAGTCGGCGATTGATAAGTTTCGTAACTGCATTTTGTTGCCGTCTACGGATCCAATTAGAGCCTTGATTACGCGCACCAATTATCACTTGCCGAGTGCTAACTGAACGATTCCTTTGCTTTGGTTATTCGTATCTTATGCAAAATCTTTTTACACGGAAACTGATTGTGTATCGCTAGATTTGGCATAAGGATGAGACAAGATTTTGCGTAAATGTTAATTGCTTTGCGGAAGAGTCTGTAAAGGTGACCCCTACCCGATACGGTAAGACGGAACAATAACCCTTTGGTCACTAGAATTTCTATATGACCCATCCTTTTCTGCAAAGCCTATGGGTATACTATAGGGATATAGTCTGACGGATGTCATCTGTCCAGAATTCGACTGAATTATCAGAAAATTGGGTTACTGGTGTTTTAATCACGTATACAGTAGACTCGTTAAAACGTGATATCAATAACAATATTGGTTATACTACAAACAATAAACAGCATAACATTGATATGGAATATTCCACAAATGTGTCTCTTAGCAGCCCGCATGTCTCCGATCGCTAATATCGCAAAAACGTAACAAGGAAATTCATAGCCAAGGTAAAGTGATGCCGGATTAATTCCAACTAAGGCGATATACAATGTAATACCGTATATTAATATACGTTGTCAATATACATGTAAATGACGCTTGCTAAGATAAGATATGAAACCACCGATCAATACAGTAACTATTCTTAATAAATGTATTATCGCCTGTAAAGTAGCTTGGTCGAACATTTACTGTTGAAACAAAATGAGTCATTATAGAATTGTCAGAAAAAAATACCTATAGATTCAAATATTTAATTGAAATCTATCGGTTTCTCGATTGATAAAACATTTTGGCGTATTAACGATGATGAATACGTTAATAACGAATTATTGTATATCATTGTAAACTCAAACAGGACTTGATAGAGATAAAGACAGGATAAGAGAATATCTATCGTAAAAGTGCTCTTTTGAAATCACCTGGAATACAGGAAAATCTAAAGACTAAATAGTGATAGAAGAAAATATAAATACACAAACATACTATAAATATAAACGTGACAGTCGTTCAGTAGAAATGGTATTGCACAAAAGGACAATAGGTTTCTAAATGCGTCATTATATGATGTGTATTATTCTATATGTACATAGCTCTGTGCGTCAACCGCAGGATCTAGGTGGATCGAAACCAGTTTTATTATTAACACAAACTTTAGTACAGATTAAAAAATAACGCATAATTATGTGATTAAATGCCAAATGAATGTATGAGTCAACCGAAAGTAGGCATCCAATTATCTGGTTGTTTAAAAAACCTTGAGCCAAAAAGTATATTTGAGACAGATTTCTTCTATATTGAAGCATTTATTTCAATTTAATGCCAAAAGAATACATCATGTTCAAAGTTTTCGTCGCTTCCCAAAGACAGTCGCTTCACAACTCGGCAGAAGTTTTGGAAGTACTGCTATCAAATTTAAAATTGAAACTCTAAAGTTACGAGTTTTGAAGTCTGCAACAATTTCTTATCCAGACACTGTTTTGCTACTCAAAAAATCAGCAAGAATGTCCTCTAAAAAGTCCCATTATACACATACATTTGTCCGGCGTACACCACAAAAAACTGATTGATGTTGTATAATAATCGTATATGCTAAAACGAGCAAAGGAAACGATCGGAACAGCGTTAATGCCCAACAAGAATCTTGATCATTCCATTCAAGCTACGTACGTTGCATAACAACGTCCTTGTGCGATGATGTCATTAGCTCTCACGCGTTTAGGAGCGACATTATTATGGTAATTAATACGTCATTTCGTGTTTTTGTTATTTCGATTATTCGAGCTGTGAGAGCTCGCTGGTTCGAATTGAATTGTTCAATACATTTTCTATGTGGAGCGTTTATAGACATTTATTTAAAGATTTAGTCCTCCTTTCACAAAAATCTTGTATACAATTTTCTTGCGGTTGACTTTGTCTGTCGGTTGTATTTGATATTCAACTAGCTTTATCCCACGGTTTTGGTTAACAATAAATCTTTTCCTTTTCTACCAGTTACTATATAGATACGAATCTGGTCATCTATTGGTAAAAGAAAGCCATTAAAATTTCATTGGATTCCGTAACCTTGATTTAAGTTAGATAACTTGTGTGATATTCTCTCATATTATCAAAGCATCATGGATTTTCTCATCGTAAATGTCGATACATTGTAAAACAAAGAAAGCAGCAGTTTCGATTTAGCCAGTCATGTTCACTTAAACAATGTTAAAGGAAAGCTGGCACTTGACCTTAAACACTGGAGGCTAGCCAAAACCAATAAGGAAAATTTGGGACGACACGAACGCTGTGCTCGACTAACTAATGTAATAAACGTTTGAAGTCGATAACGAGAAAATATATGTAATATATAATAAATATGATAGTGACAATGTGTTTTTAAATTTAACGGGTTATACATAGATTCAGAGACGGGATAAGTATGAAAGATATGAAGTTATATTCACGGATAAAGATAGTGTTTCATCTTATAGAGTACTGAGTATTATGTTGTTTTTTGTTTAGCTTTAAAAGGCTGTGAATTGATATTGATACTACTTAGAATTTTGTTTACATTGCTGTCTATAAATTATTTTAAGATGGATGGCATATTAAATGAGTCATTGTATTGGCGACTGCACAAAATAGTTCACAAACAGATAATAATTTAGCCCGATTTGAAAGCAATTAGAGTAATAACAACGATACCAGCTTTGCCAGGTCAACGGGTCAGATTATATAATGTGGACTGGTCTATAGAGGTCACGCATATGACCGGCGCGGGCGCATGACTGCAGAACATGAATTGGCCTATATCGCAAATGTGGATGACAATGTGCAGTTAATTTTAGATAGACATGTTATGGTATGCGTCGCAGTGCGCACAGCTAGTTTTCGCTGGACTAAGTATTGCAAGCGTTTTCTCTTGCGACTTCTCATAATGTTGTTTATTTTAAATAGGGTTATATGTTAATAGGTAATAAAATTTTTGCGATACGTGAATACACGTATATTATGGATTTTTTATACCTTAATAAATAGAAAATTAATTTGTTAACAATTAATTTACGTGAGATAAACGCTTGTAATAGTTATGTGATAACCCGTTTTTTTCATAACTTCTTCTTAAATAGGTAAAATTTGAAAAACTAGATTTTTTCAAACAAAGCTCTCAACATTTGAGTGATTATAGAGTTAGTGGTTTTGAAACACGTGTCACGGAGCCAAGTCGAGTGAAACATGTGAAACATTGTACGTTAACGGGAGAAGTGCATTAAAAATATTTATAATTAACTCCTGGCGTGCCGGCGACCGAAATAGTACCGCTTCCTACAGGATCGCGTTTGAATCATTGTGATGCTAGAAGCGTGTGTGTGGTTTAGAAATTTAGCTTAGCTATCTGTTCTGGGTTCTTAGAAGCAGTTAACTAGAAGAAATAGTAAGAAAGAAGTGACTCGTGCAAGTGAAGTCTTTTTCTCTGATTGTCAGTCAATTCGTTGATTTGAAAATAACTTTAGTTTTTGATTATGGTAATGGTTTTGAGTTAAATGAAAGTGGAGGTGATCTTGAAGTGAAATATCGGGATTTTGATTGTGAATGCATTAAAATTGTAACCAAGTTCAAGGCAAAATTTAAGATGCTCTTCAGAGACGAACGTATGGAGGTATGAGTTGTTTTCTTTTACTTTTTATTAGTGTAACCGAGTACATATAAGTTAATTAGTATATAATTTTAACGAAATGGTCTTCGGCTTGTTCAGAAACTAGGCTGTAAGATTTCTTCCTTCCAAGAATTCGCGGTATCCACCTGCTACCGATTACTAATAATACATTTGTCAGCTATTTACCGCTGTTGAATATTCAAACGGAATGCTAGATGCCGTCGCGTAGACATTAGCTATTCTAGCCTTGGTTTCGATGCAGGTGCGTTTCCTATTAATCTAGATTAATCTATGGGCTCTATATTGGCTCCAGTGAGACCTCCTACAACGTTTCCGTCTATAGATTGTCTGTCTAAGTCTTCCTGTCTGTCGATGTCTGTAATATTTATTATATTAGCGACTCGGCTTCTCGCGCATATATAATGTACTAGCTGTTGTCCGCGACTCCGTCCGCGTGGACTTTCATATAAACTTTGATTCCCCCCTTATAATCCTTCTTCCAGTTAAAAGCTGGTCTAGAGCCTGAGATAAAACATAGGCTACCTATGTTTTATCTCAGGCTCTAGACCATCTGTGTACCAAATTTCATTACAATCAGTTCAGCGGTTTGGTCTTGAAAGCATAAAATTCAACCCCTCGTGCAACCTTTCGGGGGTTGATTTAAAAAAAGTAGTAGTGTAAAAAACCATCTGTACCAACTTTCTAATCGGTTCAGTAGTTTGAGCGTGATGGAAAGAAAGACAGACAGAATTACCCTCGCATTTTTAATATTAGTATAGATTATACATATAAATCTAAGCTTCCTCTTGCACCAATCTCTCCATACAACTGTGTCATGATCCATTACGTAGTTTAAAAGATCTAAGTATACAACGGAGTGCGTCTTTGATTTATACTGCGTAGTGATTCAGATGTGTTAGTTTTTGAGAGGCAACAAATCTTCAATGGTATGTAGCTTTATTCTTGACTTAAAGAAGTATTAGCTGTTAGGATTTTTTTGTATCTTTAATCAATGTAGACCAAAATGCAAGTCATATTATTTTTCTTATAAAGAGATAATTCCAACGACCTCTGTTTTGACATCTTTTAATGTGTGTAATATTTTTAATAATCTTAAAAGAGCAAAATCAAATTTAAGTAGGCTGCTTTATAGCGGCAAGAAGTTCTTCCAACAAAAATACCAGATTTAAAGAACTCGTTGTTGGAATTAAACATATATTCCATATGGCGTCAAAATCTTGACTTCCAGCCAATATTTTCACAGCAATAATCGGTAAACGCTCATTCATCACAAACTACGCTTCACGCTTGGCTTGGCTCGGCTAAGCGCAGTTTAATTCATCATTACGCGACGACAGTGAAAGTCTGTGTGTTACGTTTTATCAATTAATTGTTATCCATCAAATTAGTAGTGTCTGCTGTCTGGTCTGGACTCTTGTGATGACTGATGGGTTTGTAAAGATTGGCTCTTGGGTCATTAGAAGATAAATGTTGATGGTTGATTTTGGAATTTTGTGTTAGGAAGATATTAGACAGTGTTTTACTTAGGTTAGCTTGATCTTAAGGCAATTTATAGTTTTGGTTTAATATAGTGTATATAGTAGTGTAGTATAATTGGTCCAGTGATCACCCTTCACTTTGCAAGTTTTTTACCTATTATGAGTATATGGTGGTAAAGAATTCTTGGTAGTTTAATTTTGGAAGTAAAGAAGTTAGATCTGGAACGTTATAAGTTTCCGTTAATTTAACCATACAAGTAAATTAATTGTGGCAATGCCAAGTTAGTCTGAGTTGATAATGTGTAATTTCATTTCAAAAATGATAAGCCAATATAGGATCTGGCATAGTTGTGTTATAACTTTATTACACATAATATAATGATGTGAGATGGCCTTTGGTAATATATGAATGGAATGTATTGATGTAGGCGATCTGTGTGGTTAGCAATGACGGTTGATTTATATCTAACTATGGACGCGAGGACAAAGCAGCATTGATTTAATGATTTACGAAATATTTGTCATATAACAGCAGTTATATGTTTACTGATTCCTTTCTTTGGTTTTGAAATATGAGCGTTAGTCTGACCAATTTTTGTTCAAAACAGGAGACAGTCTATATCTGGCCATATTTGGTGTGAAATTGATATTTTATTTTTTTCTTTCAGGCTTTTATAACTTCTCCAACTGATAGCATTATTTGAATGTAGATGTTATAGTTATTATAAACAAACAAACAATGCAATTCACGAATGTAGAACTTCCTAAGTATGTCTTTTGAATATTGTATGAATAATAACATCCCTCTAGTATTTTATTGTACCCTCCTTCTCGGGTAAAGGCCTATGGGTTATGTCAATATTAATTTTACCGCAGCGGGTAGAATTTATACTGTTCATACATATAGTTTAGTCATCATGTATTCTGTATTGGTTTCCAGGTAGAAGAGCGCAAGAAGGCGATATGGGAGGCGTCGATATCGCGGCGCGAGGCTCTCCTACAGCGAGAGAAGGATCGCACGGAGAGGCTGGAGCGCGCCCGGGCAGCTCGATCAGCTCCACGACCGGCCTTTGCGTTCGGGTCCTCCACACCGCGCCTACTGGAGCCAGTAGACTCGGCTGGATTCTTCTGGGCCGCGCGCAGGTAACCCAAACCTATCTAACCTTTGCTATTCTATAATCTATGCTCTTCAGGGTAGGAACATTAGAATATTCGAGGCCGCGCGCAGAGCCGAGAGAGGGTCACTTCTCAGAGGTTCTAGGAATGATGTGCTATTAGAGTTGCTATGCTACTCATGGGAATTTATTAATTTTTAAGACATCTTCAATCGAAATTCTCTTAAAAATCGAATTATGGAAATCTTATATCCCCAATGTGGCTTAAGGCTTACGGGTTGCCGGTGCACACTTTCGTTAGATCTCCAGCTGTTATAGTAAAGATATGCTTACATATACGTCATATCCCGTTTTGCAATCCTCTGAGACAGAGGGTCTCAAAACTACTTGAGGATGGATAGCCAAAAGCCAGAGCTATATTTTTATACTTGTTATGCAATGTCCTATATTGTAAACGTAAGGAATAAATTATATTTCGGGATTTTATTTGAACGCGTTATAATTAGGACATTGCATGATTTTTTTTCTTTTTAGATTTTTTTTCCGCTTCGCTTCATATCGAATACGGTGGTGGGTCGCCATACAAGTGATTAAAAACGACCTTACACTCCCACCTTTTTTTTTTGTTTTGGCACTAATTGTTTATTTTTTTTTTGTCACCAGTACCAACCCCATAGATCAGATGAACTTTTTTGAATCACTGTAAGCCAATTTTCTTTTTTGTTTGTTGGTTTATTTTTGTTTAACAATCAAAATTAACACCAATTTTATTATTATGTTAGTATAGTCTGTCTGTTTGTCGTAAAACAACTAAAAACTAAATACGTAGTTAGAATTTTTTGTTGCATTTTGCATGTATCGTTTGTGCATGTTTTTGTTTTTTTTTATGTATGTAGAGTGTTTTGGGAAATAAAGAAAACATGAAGGTTATTTTTTGTAGTTAAATGGTTCATATCTATTTATGTCATGGATTTTTAGTTTTTTTTTAATTAATTTAGAATTTTTTTAAATGGCAAACAGTTATATTTATGACGATTGTTTTAAACAAAAAAAATATTTTTCTTATTTTTTAATCCAACTACTTGGTACCAGAGATTATCGCTATCAAACCAACACATTCTTCTTGATATAATAGTACTACAGACATACATAATAACAGGCATCGTGTATAGCTATAGATTAGAGAATAGTCCTGTTACAAAGCACGTCAGTTGTTTATAGTTAGCACTTACAGTTATAATAAGTGACTGTATATGGTGAGGATATGGACAAACACACACACGGAATGCTTAATTACATGTCTATAAATACGTACTAATTAGACGTAAACGTTTGTATGTGTAATGTAAATAGGGTTGCCAGGTGAAAATTTAATAAGTTTGCTAATCTTTCACGCAAAAACTACTGAATCGATTTGGATTAAATTTGGGATACAGGTAGATCAGACCCTAGATTTTTATCCCGGTATCGCCCCGGGAACGGAAACTACACGGGTAAAACCGAACGGCACGTCTATAGTCTTAATAAGTTAATAAAGTGCTCAAAAAACTTGTCTTTTTTAAGTAGGTACTCTTATTTATTTATTTATCCTTTAATACATATGTATACCAAAATCACAAATATCAAGAAGTACATTAGTATATGTAAATGGCGGCCTTATCACTAGTCAGTGATTTCTGCCAGGCAACCAGAACTTGCATAAATACAAAAAAAAGACACAAAAAATCTTTTATTTATTTATTATATATACTAGAATTTATATATACTAGAAAGTTTAGTTGTTAGAAACTATTTTTTTTTGTAATCTAGGACAATGCAAATGCAGAGTCATATTAAAACAATTAGCGTTCTCGAATTTGATAAGATTGTTGATGATAACATTTATTGTGCGGAAAATTTTCGGTAGTTCCCGATTATTAGCTGCCTATTTTTAATTTTGATGTAGATATAATCTTTTTTTAAATATGTTTGAATATATAAATCGATAAACAGATTGAATTTGGCATTGTAGAATATTTTACACAAATATTGAATATTTTATACTCTAAATAATAGTAACGCTAAGCAGATACTGTATTGAGGGAACAAGACAAGGAATAAATTACACATACATTTTTTTGTAAATACATATTAAACATATTAAATAGCAGCACCCAGACCCCAGATAGTTCTAGGATCGAACCCACAACCCTTTGCGCAGAAAGCAGTTCTGTTACCACTGCATCAACGGGTCATCTAATAAGCATATAGGTCAACCTATACGCCCGGTGCTATACACTAGACGCTTAGAAAGGTGATCCTCAAGAAAATACGATGAGAAACTTCGAACAATAGCTTTGAATCTGTGTCGACAGTTTCAAGAGCATTTCGATAACAATATTATTTTCATAGCTGCCAATTTTCATAATTTCACTAGATACAATGCCGGTTTACACATGATTTCATTGATAGGTAAATTTTAATTGATTTATTCAGCGTTAGTTCAATAACGTTGTTGGAACGGGAAATGTGTCAGATCAGATATCTTTGTAGCAACCGAATTCTGTAGCTTTACTGTATTACGATTCGTTATCGATGACGACTGCGTTGGGTATTGAGCTTCTGTAAATAAGAGCCGTGTACTTCAGACTTTAACGTCTTGTCATAAAAATGTATGGATACAAAGTAAAATGTATGGTAAAAGATGGAATGGACTTCATCGATTTTGACATCGAAACTTCATATTGCGTAGTGCGGTGCAGATCTTTAAGTCTCTATATTATTAGAAACTAGTGTCCGACCCGTCACGGCTCGCATATATTATGCATGTATTATACATACAAACGAAGAAATAATTAATCTTTTCCACTATTTTCTTTTTTTTTACTTCAAAATAATGTGTATGTATGTATTAACCTATATTGTTATAAATTATATCTAAATTAAGTATTATATGTTGTGGACGCCTATAATTGTGGCGGCATTATTTAATTTGTAAATCTTGTATTTTATGATACTCTATATTTAATGTAAGCCACGTTGGCGACCCCTTTTTAAACAAATAAGCCTTCCTCTTGAATCACTCTTAATTAAAAAAACCGCATGAGAATCGGCTGCGTATTTGTAAAGATTTAAGCATAGATACATCCCCATGTATCTATATCCCTATAAAGGGACCAAGAAAGCGACTTTGTTTTACAGTTACTATGTAGTAAATAAAATTGCATTGTACGCCAAAAGCGAGTTGCCAAATGTCCACTGACATCAGCTTCCTCAAGCATTGTCACGGTGAAACAATGGCCCGAGATTGATGAAGCAAATTTTGTACGCCCCGTTTCGAAAGTTCCGCGCTTGTGCAAACTGTCCTCATAAAGGTTTTTTTGTTTTTGTGGTTTAAGGTCTTTATTACACGATAAAATATTTGTAGGTTTCGTGAGAAATCTAGCATTATCAAAGTTGGCTGGTTGCATATTACATATTGAGTTAACTAAACAAACATATCACATCTCTGATGACATGCCATATCTTGACTTGATGGTGGTACCGTCCCAATTGAATCTAAAAGCATGGCAAAGTTACTCTTTATATAATTGGATGTATTTTTATAAGCTTATATTATTTTCACCTTTAATGAAGAAAAACCGCATCTCTAATAGAGGCTGCTATGGAGGTAGGAGTAAGAGATTAAACACATTAAAAATACATAATAAAATATTTCATAATAAATTCAAAGATTTCAAGAAGATATTAGTAGAAGAGCGCCTATATTAATTAACATTTGTTGTCAAGGAGTTTTATATTATATGCTTAAATTCTCTGAATTATCTTTCATCTTACGAAAAGAATGGAACTGGGTCAAACGAGAAATTCTTTATAAAAATTGTCTTGAGTACAATAGAATTTTGTTTTAAAAGAACACTAATATCGAGACCTCTACCAGTAATGTAGATTCAGAAAGAAAATTTTAACTTAGACTTTCATTTCAAAAACATATTATGTCTCTTTAGAGTTGAGATTTAGGTAGTAGTACGTTGTTACAGTACAAAAATCGGGAAAAAGAAATAAAATATTGATCAATTTTAACTTATAATTAACACCATGTATATAGCTACATCTTTTAGTGTATTTATACAGATGGGGAATATCATAATTATTTTTATTCGAAAAATATCAAGAAAAGAGCAGTTTATTTTCTTTATAATAAAACCTGGAAAGAAAAAACATAAATGCTTACTTTGTATATGTAGCATGAAATTTTTAATGTAATATTCAAGTTACATATAATGTCTTCACATAATATGTAACATGTATTACTGTAAAAGTAGTTAGTATATTGCATGCATCAAGTTTGAAAATATAAGTAATATATTAAAGTAAATGTTTGTTCTATTGTAGTATTTAATATGAAACTAATATTAGTATGTATGTATATTTGAAAATTTACATAAACATAAAGAAGATAAAATTAATGTTTTAAATATAGGAGATAATACTTCGTTTACTTAAAGGTGAATAATTTCTTAAGCTGATTATTTAATCATCAATTCTTCCTATAATACAAGAGCTTACTTCCTCTTAGAATTTGTCTATGTCACTGCAATTGTAAAATAAAGATTTAAACACCTTTGCTTTTGACAATTGCAATTTAACGAATTATTTTTCGATATATTGTAATATATTGTACACGATTAACCATACATAAGCATTTTGCACGACACAAAACGAATAACCTTTAAAAATATTCTAGAAGCTTCTAGAAGTATGTAGACGTGTTATATAATAGGATTTGTATGCACTTCCAGGGCGGCATCAACGAATAATGTGATGTTTGCGTCTGCGCCGCTCACCAGACGGGCGTCTGCGCTGCACCTGGACACCTCCGACACTGACAACAAAGGTATTTTATTTATTTACTAGCTGTTGCCCGCGACTCTGTCCGCGTGGACTTTCATGTGAACTTTGAACCCCCTTTATAACCATTTTTTTTTAGGTTTTAAGTGGCCTTTTCCTCAGGATCTAGAACGTATCTGTACCAAATTTCATTACAATCGGTTCAGAAGTTTTGGCGTGAAAGCGTAACAGACAGACAGACAGACAGACAGAGTCACTTTCGAATTTATAATATTAGTATGGAAGTATGGATAGCTGCTGCCCGCGACTCCGTCCGCGTGGACTTTCATATAAACTTTGACACCCCCCTCCCTTCCCCCTTATAACCGTATCAGTACCAAATTTCATTACAATCGGTTCAGTAGTTCTGACGTGAAAGCGTAACAGACAGACAGAGTTACTTTCGTATTTATAATATTAGTATGAATGGATGACAATAGATTATATTCCTAGATTTTTAGTTAGCCATGATCTCCCAATATAAAAAAAAAAACTTCCCGGTGGAATGGTGTGGTTCACATCCACATATTATGTATTAAAATTGTTAAAAATATTTTTAATTAATAATCTAAATATGTTTCTATGCGGCCAAGGAATAATGTTTGCAAGTTTCCGTAAGTATATTCTAAAGTATGATCTTAATGATAATTAAATGCAACTCGTAAATGACTTCGGCATTATCTTTAACAGATCAAACATGACTGTCCTCGAGTTCTTTTGAGATTATGCTAATTATTGTTAGCTCATTGTTGGAATGTAGAAATTACGTAATGCCTTTTATAAATACTGTCTGAATGTTCATATTTTAATGTTGTAGACTTGGTAATATAATATAGATTTTATTTTAGGAATGCCTTTTGTTAAATTTGGCAACGGAAGGGAATAGTCTTTTATGTTTAAAGTTATTAGAAAAAGCATATTTAAAACGTAATAAAATAGAAAAGTAGTTCATATATGAGTACAACGTCGTTGGCCTGCGTTTATTTTGACATATAAAATACAAAGTGGAAAGACCAGAGAAAGATAGTATAGCCCACTTTTCCCATGGAAATATAGTAAAAAAAAACCTACGTGCTAAGTAGTAAAGACCTACAATATAATAATAATAATAAATGTTATTTTTCACCACAAATTACATTGGATAATTACAATTAGGTACACAGCATGATAAAGAATTTGGAATCTGTGGGTGAACTGGAACCTAAACTAAGCTTAGGCCTGTACTTTAGCACTCGAGTTGGATTACGTGTATATTGGCTGCGGTCTTAACGCGGGACAGTGGAACACCGCGCGGCCTTAGTCGGTTTGAGTCCGACGTGCGTGACCGTTTCCCCACAATAAGAGCGTGTATAAGAACGTGTGTAGGTCGCGTCACGAATCTTTAGCGCTGAACGAAACCTGCGCAGAAGTCGAAAATAAGGTAACGAGGCGCGAGCGTTGATCGGTTGTCCCAGTCGTGTTGTCCTTCTCGCACCAATACGTCAATTATGAGCGCGATTCTACCGATGCGCAGCTATTCTCGTCCAGCGCTAAACAAAAATGACGCGACCTATACATTGACGTGACGTGGTTGCAGACGAGGCGGAGCGGTCGCCGGCGGCGGCGTGGTCGTCGGTGGCGCGGCGGCGCACGGACCTGGTGCCCACGGCGCCCGCGCCGCGCCCAGGTAGGGCCTACTCCATGACGCGCCTCGACCGCCTGCCGCCCTCCTCCGTCTCCATGCACCACCTCAACAGGACTCGTATGTATACCGCCTCTACCCCGCAGCTTGGAGCTTGGGCTAACTGCTTGGTTTTCGAAGTTTTCCGGTTAATTCGTTTTCGTTAGGGACGCAATTTGAAGTTTTTCTATTCGTAATCTCGAGCATACGTTATTAATCATAAGACTATGTATATGCCACAGTATATTGTAGCTAGGAGTGTGAACTTGGGTTTGGTGTTAATGTTACTGCTTGGTTTTCAAAGTTTTCTGGTTAATTCGTTTTCATGTTAGTTTGTTTTTATTAGGGATGCAATTTGAAGTTTTTCTATTCCTTATATCCAGCATACGTTATTAATAATAGGATTATGTATATGCCACAGTATATTGTAGCTTGGAGTGTGAGTTTGGGTTTTGCGTTAAGGTTACTGCTTGGTTTTCAAAGTTATGTGGTTAGCTGAACTGTTTTGGTTTTCCCTAGTCTCATCTGCAGCATACTCAATAATCGATAGGACTAGTATGTATACGGAATCGTATCGCATCGAATCGCCGCATTTCAAAACGGCCTCTTTTTCAAAACGGCTAGTCGTAATGTAATATATCGGATTATACAATCCGCCTGCGACATGTATATGCCCCGTATCTTGCAGCTTTTGGAGTTTAGGTTTGTTACGTTAGGCTTACTGCATGGTTTTCGAAGTTTTCTGGTTGTTTTGTTTTCGTGTTAGCTTAAGAAAGCTATTTGGATTTTCCCTAGTCTCTTGGGATTATTAGTAATATTTGAACACTTTGATAGGACTAGTATATATTTTAAGACCATGGTTCCTGGATTGACTAAATGCTTGTTGGGTTTTTCGAAGTTCTTTAGTGCTTGTGATTCACTCAGTTTCGGGATCTCCTAGCCTCTTCTAGAGTTAAGGTAATTATTAATATTTGAACATCTCAAAAGGACCTTATATGTGTCCGAAAGAGCTGATATTTTTGGATTTCCTATTTGACAAGCTTGCGTTTTCTGCCCTTATGATATTGTGTGGACGTTTATGTACTTGGGGTAATCGTAGCCTCTTCTAGAACCTATTTGAATAGCTTGTTTCGGTATAGTTGTAGGTTTAGTATGTATTTTGGAACTAGTTAATGTGTTAGGATTGGAGAAACCTTATTTGCTTAAGGTTTTCCTAGTCTCTTCACGATTGATTGATTGAAACAAATCTTTGGATATCTATCCGCCATCTTGTTTAATGTCATGAAGTTCTTTATTGTCATATAATGTCTATCCCAGGGACTACAATTGGATATTTTCAAGGTTAGGGTGAATAGGCTTTTATTATTAAGCAGATTAGATCATAATATGACACTTCTTAGACCATATCTTCGCTTACGATCAGACGAAATCGCGGTCAAAATAGTCATTCTTATTATATTTTCGCGCTACCTCGTTTTGGCTATAATTGGGTGCTTTAAGTAACTTTCAGCAGAGCTTTTGTGCTAAGTCACAATTTGTTAATAACATATTATAAAGGTTAAAACAATATTGATAACGTTCTGGTGTCGGTGATAGCACTGTGGATAACAGGTAACTTGCAATCTTATCTCTCTATTGTTACATACAGTATGTGCGTAATTATAACTAGCTGTTTACCTCGGTTTTACCCGCGTTTTTTAATCACCTTGAAGGTAAATTGAAAGGTAAATTTATTACAAAACATGGCGACAATGATTGTTTTACATATTAAGAAGGACAGTAGGTACTTCGACTTTGCAACATTACTTTACACTCCTTATTACATCAGTTAATAAAAGTCCATTTTAAATCGGTCAAACGTCAGTCAAAAATTCTTAAAGAAATAAATATTTTGTTTGTGTATTATATGCATGAAGTAGTTATTCCAATACTACAAACGGATACTCCAATTTTGATTAAATGTATAATAATAATAAATATTTTCAGGACATTTATACACAGCGCCATCTAGTTCCAAGCTAAGCCGAAGCTTGTGTTATGGCAACTAGATAACGGAATAAATTACATATACATTACTTTTCTTTTGTAAATACATACATACAATACATAGCAACACCCAGACCCCAGAAAAATACAAATGTATATTACAAATATATTTTTCCGGTGTGGGAATCGAACCCACGACCCTTCGCGCAGAAGGCAGGTGTATTACCTACTGCGCCAAGCGGTCGTCGTATATGTGTATAGATTATTTAAATAATTATTATTGGATTGATAATATTTGATCTGATATAAATATTTGTCGGTCGTGTAATAAGTATGATGATATGGCCTCTTTTAAACAACAAAGAAGCGAATTCAATTTGATATCTTTCCGAAGTTAATGACATCATGATTGTTGATTTTGATAAAATTTTAATGTAAATTTAAATATTATATGTATTTGGTATAATAATAAAAATTTTCTATACCCTGAGCTCGCGAAAAATGCGTTGTTTTTTTAGATGTCCTATTCTTATGGTTCTTAAGTCATAAAAACTATTTTAAGAATTTATAATATAGTTGAAGATTTTTTTCTAAAATTGACCTCTATAATAATTAATTAGTGTCCTAAAGTATTATTATTATTAAGTTGCAAAACTACTTTAGAGGATTTTTTTAAATTTAATCAATTTAGAATATATATTAGATACG